>SNVD02001360.1:0-150422 GCA_013180625.2 Boswellia sacra | reverse complement strand
TGCCCATCCCGACGGCGATCGCATCAAAGTATGAGAGTCTTACGTCTCCTGGAAAGACATTGATAGGCATGAGGCGTGCAGCATTTTGAGACAACTCCTGAAGGTAGTCTCCACATGTTGAGCCACCCTGAAAGCCCGTACTGTCAAAAGTAAAGCGCTTGGGTAGCTGAGTGGCTGAAGGTAAACGGCTCCCAGTAGGCTGGGAGGTTGCCACTTCACCCGCAGGCTGAACGGAGGCAGACCTTTCAGGAATTGGCTTCCGTACGGGAGCCTCCTTGTGACTACTAGCTCTCCTCTTCGGAGGTCTGAGAATTGGAGGACTGCCACTCTGCTTCTTCTGGGATGAACTAGGTTTGTCATGAGTGAAAGGCTTAAGTGGCATCTTGGCTACGAGTTTAGCAAACCGCTTCTTGGTAGGATGTAATGGGAATAGTCCTGCACGAAAATAAAACTGGTAAGACTGCAAGTACATGTTTGATGAAATAAGATCGAAAAGTAATGACCCAGCTTACCTTCCGGAGGAATGGGAGGTGATAAGCCAAGACGGGCCAATTGCTCCCGATCAGTGAGGTTATTCACGTTCTTCGCATCCACGGGTAGCTTGAGCACCACTTGCAAGTCGTCCCTCTCTTTTTGAGACAATAGCGGACGCTTGGTCCAAGAAGCTGCAACAAAAACAGAAAATAATGTCAGTCGATCAAGAGTGGTCATAACAAAGTCAGATAATGAGCCATTATAATATGGTACCACAAACACCAAAATGCCTCATAATCTTCAACTTCTCCCCCTTTGGACGAGCACCTTCCTGATACTTCCAACCGCCACCACACCAGAATTGCTTTAACTTCCATTCTTTCACATGGGAAGGAATGCCAAAAAGGCGGTTGGGGTCATCCGTCTTCCCTCGCTGGGATATATAATAGTAACCCGTCTTCTCTCCATTCGGCGGGTGAATGGCAAATATGTGCTTAACATGATTGGTGGTAGGGTCGCCAAGGCCGGCACTTCTGAATAAACTTTGAAAAGCTATCAGAAGCCTCCACCCATTGGCCGACAGTTGAGAAGGAGCGATGCCCATAGCATCGAGTATACGACGAACGTAGTTATCAAAAGGCACCCGGAGACCAGCTCTCAATAGCTCTAAGCTTAGACCAATGACACCGCGGGGTGGCTTACTCCACCGATCACCTTTCCTTGGAAGAAACAGGATGACTGAAGCGGGGATAAGGAAATGGGCTCTATATGTCTTTAATCGGTCTTCTGGAAGCTGGTTATCAATATGGTCCGCCTCCCACCACTTTTCGGACTCCGGTTCGCTATCCGAGGTAGCAGAGGACGACCAGTCGCTGTCCCCTTCAGTGTCTACCACCTCATGGTTGACAGAATTTTGTCCCAACTCCCGATCCGGACCCAAGAAGTTTTGATAAAATTCGTTAACTTCTTTACGGTTTGTCGCCGGATCCTTGCCCCTGGAAGACTGGGTTTGATGACTCGGTTCCCCCTGTATCAACCTTACAGTGGTTTTGACTCTAGCCATCTGCACAGTCAAAGAGGGGTCGTTAGTCATCAAACCAAGTCTACTGACGGAGGGAAGAGGTGAGTAAAAAAAAAAAAACTGCTGGGGGACTGTATCGAGAGTCCGCGGGAGCACACCCGCGGAGGCTAAAGTATTCAAAGTTAGAATGTCCGCGGAAGCACACCCGCGGAAGAAGAAAAAAAAATATATTGAAACTTAAAAATCCACGGAAGCACGCCCGCGGAGGAAAGTTTATTCAAGTTTGAAAGCCCGCGGAAGCACACCCGCGGAGGAAAAATTATTAAAGCTTGAAAGTCCGCGGAAGCACGCCCGCGGAGGAAAGTTTATTCAAGTTTGAAAATTCGCGGAAACACCCCCGCGGAGAAAAAAATATTTAAGTTTAAAAATTCGCGGAAACACCCCCACGGAGGAAAAATTATTTAAGTTTAAAAATTCGCGGAAACACTCCCACGGAGAAAAATTATTTAAGTTTAAAAATTCGCGGAAACACCCCCGCGGAGGAAAAATTATTTAAGTTTAAAAATTCGCAGAAAACCCCCCGCGGGAAAAAATTATTTAAGTTTGAAAAATTTTCAGAAACACCCCTGCGGAGAAATAATTTTTGAAGTTTGAAAATTCGCAGGAACACCCCCGCGAAATAAAATGAAGTTTCGAAATTTTCACAAACACCCCCGCGATTTTAAGTAAAAGTTTTAAAATTTTACACCAGCACCCCCGAAGTTATATAATGAAAATTTCGAAATTTGCTAATATGCCCCCGTACTTATTCAAATTTCCTGCATGAAGTCCTTGCAAACTCACGTAAACCTGCATGACGCAGGCAGCAAGGCCAGCGCCCAGCGCTCGCTCGAGCAGCGCCCAGCGCGCGCGCAATCGCCCAGCGCGCCCAGGCAGCACGCCTAGGCAGCGCGCCCAGGCAGTGCGCCCAGGCAGCGCGCCCATGCTGCGCGCCCGGGCAGCAGCCCATGGGGCCTCGCCTGCTCGCCCAGCGCGCACAGGCCCTCGCCCGCTCGCCCCGCGCGCACAGGCCCTCGCCCGCTCGCCCCGCGCGCACAGGCTCTCGCCTGCTCGCCCAGCGCGCACAGGCCCTCGCCCGCTTGCCCCGCGCGCACAGGCCCTCGCCTGCTCGCCCCGCGCGCACAGGCTCTCGCCCGCTCGCCCAGCGCGCCCATGCAGCGCGCCCAGGCAGTGCGCCCAGGCAGCGCGCCCAGGCAGCACGCCTAGGCAGCGCGCCCATGCTGCGCACCCGGGCAGCACGCCCAGCGTGCCCATGCTGCGCGCCCATGCTGCGCACCCGGGCAGCACGCCTAGCGTGCCCATGCTGCGCGCCCAGGGACTCAACCACGTCCAAAAACTCATTCATATTTCTTTTTCTTTCACACACAATCGCATAAACATACGTAGGGCATAATCCGTACAGAATTTTTGCATTAAAGAAAAAATTTTTCCATGCACTCTAAAGTGTATACACAAGAGAAAAGTACTTACTTGTGGCGGTTGGAGAATTCGGGCTCAGGTTGGAGAGTCCTGTTTGCTGGGGTCACTTGTACTGCTTGCCCCCCGGGTGCTCTCTCCTATTTTTGAGTAAACCCTACTCCCCAATACTTGTGTCTTATATAGAGCACCAACTTAGGGTTTAATAAATCACATCTTTGGGCTGACCCCCTGACACATTTAATTTTTTAGCCCAGAAACAACTAAATAGTCCCTACGTCGACCCATTGGTCAACTTGGGCCTGGGGGGACTACTGTTATGGCCATAATAATATTGGGCCTAATTGTCTCTAACACAGTAAGCCCATTACTGTGGTCCATTATCTGGGCCCATTATCTGGGCCATTATCTGGGCCCATTATCTGGGTCCCACAATGACCCAGCCCAGCTCAATTATTTATAATACGGTAAGCCCATTACCGTATCCCATTACATTGGCCCATTACAGTAAGCCCATTACTGTATCCCATTATCTGGGCCCATTACAGTAAGCCCATTACTGTATCCCATTAGCTGGGCCTATTACAGTAAGCCCATTACTGTATCCTACTATCCGGACCCATACGGTAAGCCCATTACCGTATCCCATTACATGGGCCCATTACAGTAAGCTCATTACTGTAGCCCATCTTCTGGGCCTATTATCTGGGTTCCACAATAGCCCATCCCGACTCCTATATATACCCTCCGGAACGTTGCTCAAGGGAAGTTTTTCACAAGTTGACAAATGCACATCTTTCTGAACTTATTATCTCTCTACAATTCCTCTATTTTTGAGAGCTTCTCTCTCTAGGAATTTCTCTCAGAAAATTCCGGAGTGCCGGATACTGACTTGAGCGTCGGAGGGTCACCGCCGGCACCACCGCCGGAACCTCTGACCGTTTTTCTGTGCTCGCAGGACCGGACCCGTCGCACGACCCGAGCTCCGACCAGCTCCCCCGGCCGTCCGAAAACCGTGCATCAACAGGTCCGATCTAATTTAGTTAAATGAAACCAGCTAGGCATGAATTGAACAAGAAACGATTGTTGGAGAATTTCTTGTTCAGGTGTTTAATGGTTGGTTGAAACCCTAATTGGTCTCGGTTAAAATTATCCTTGATAACTGATATTTGCTGAAATGGGATCTCATCTTGTTTAGGGTTATCGGTTTCTGTTATTTCTTTGAGGAGGCTTTTTGGCCACCTCTGTAAGGTGCGTGTGCGACCATCATGGGTCATGTCATGATGAACAATATACTACCCCTTTGGAAGAGTTAAAGAAATGAATTGTTATGGGAAAAGGAAACTACTTGTTATGTAGGGCAGGTGGGGGGAGCTGGCCATGGCCATGGCCATTCAAGCAAAAGCAGTCAATCTACCTCTGCTAAGCCATGCCTTAGTTTTGTTACAATTCTCTTTCCTGGTGTTGCTTTAATATTTCTTATGCAAGAGTTTTTAAAGCATGCATTATCGTTTTCTATATTTTGTTATATATGTTATTTCCATCGTTCCAATTCTGTTAAGTGTGAAGTTTCCATCCATCTTTGAGTATCGTTTTATTGAAGTTATGATCTAAAGTTCAGTTTTGTGAGTTTGGTGTTATGCTGTTTTGCATTGTTTAGAAAGAAGTAGAATCAATCCTACAAGAGTCTTCGTGTTATAAATATAAAGCAACCCAATTTCAATGTCTCAGCAAGCTTTTCACAACTTCCGGTGAGAAAGGAGTCTGGGTTGATTAGCATTTAGGGATGCCAATGGGGCGGGGCGGGTCCGTGGTGGCAGGTACCCAGCCCCGCCCCGTTCAAATTTTTTTTGCCCCGCCCCGCCCCATTGCCCCGTTACGGGGCGGGGCGGGGCAAAAAAAATTTGAACAGACCCAGCCCCGCCCCGCCCCGCCCCTAAAATTTATACACTTTTGCAATCACCCCCCTGTAATATTTAACAATTTGAATTCGTTATAAACCAGATTAATTTCTACGAATTCGAATTCGTTATAAACCAGCTTGAATTCGTTATAATGATTCCAGCAATATTAGAAACCAGATTAAGCATCAAACATCAAAATGAACGTTTCTCTCAAAAGTCAGTACCTATTTCAGCTTGTATAGCTGGCTTTGAAAATAGTCAACTAAATTTAACAACCAATTTTGAGGTCGGCAAACCTAAATTTCAGTACTCAAAACTAATTCAAATTTAACAAACCACAGACAAGTACAAGATTTGGGAATGAATTAGAACTGTTAACCACAAGAAATTTCTATTATCACAATGAATTAGAGCTGTTAACCACAAGAAACTCCCGAGACCGTGAGTGGAGCGAGTGGAGTCGATGTGGTGTGCGAGAGCGGAGCTGCGGAGGAGGCGATCAGGCCGAGCTGAGTGGAGTCGAGCTGGCTGTGTAGTGGAGTCGTTGTGCAGGGCGGAGCTGGGGTCCTGCGGAGGAGGGCGGAGCTGCGGAGGAGACTGGAGAGACAGAGAGGATAGAGGAGGGTGGAGAGTGGAGACGTTTGGGTGAGTAACGTGGGTTAGGGTGGCGGAGCTGCAGTGGGGAGAAAGAGAGGATAGAGGAGGGCCAGGAGGCTGCAGACGTTTCGTTTGGGTGAGTTAGGGTTAGGAAAAAAAATTTATTTATATAGGTTAGAAAAATTTGTAGGATATCCTAATATATCCAAGTATGTCATAATTACCCCTAATAATATCATTTAAGTCTAAATATTTTATTTTTTTTTCATATATACCCTTATACTGTGCGGGGCGGGCCAGGTCGAACGGGGCTAAGTACTAAACCCGAACCCGAACCCGCCCCGGCTGGGGCAAAATTATTTTGCCCCAGACCCGCCCCTAAACAGTTTTGGGATGGGTCTTGCCCCGCCCCATTTGCACGGGGCAAACTGGGGCCCCGGACCCGCCGGGGTAAATTGCCAACCCTAATTAGCATTTCAATTCAGAACTTCATGATCTCGGGTAGGTCTCACCTTACCGGACCCGACATTTTGCCTTCCCCTGGGCCACACATTATCATTTTGATAAGATCAATCAAACCAACAGTAAATGTCAAAGCATGCCATTCACTGTAATTAACCAAAAACAAGTATTAACAAGCTCAAATCGAAGAGCAAACCGGATTGAATATCGTGTCACTTCTTTCACCAAACTACAATCCTTGTAGCCAAGAAATTAACTAAATAATTTCTGATTTATTTAAGCTAAAAAGGAACATGCTCTTATATGCTCTACTCTTTTTGTGAACAACTTAAAAAAAAAAAAAAGCAAAAACAAGTGTCAAAACCTTTTAAATTATAGTAAATGGGAAGTAGACGTGAAACTACCACTAGCTAGTTTTAGGCAATATAGAGACCCACATCAATTAGAGCAATATATAGCAAGCTCAAGGTAGAAGTAGTAGAAATAATAATGATATATAATTGGATCGTAATAATACATAAATATAATACTTTAGCTCTAAATCGTTTTTGCATGCACTTATACTTTAATTTAATCACTGTATATAACACAGGGTTGCATTCATTTCATCAATGGCAGATTGTTATCATAGCTATCTTCATTGCTTCAAAAAATACTTTTATCATCATCTGTTTTACGAGATTTGTTCATTAACCAGAAATTATCGTCTGCCTCTTCTTAATATGTGTAGTTAATTTGTGGCCGAAAATCAAAATATTGAAAGTTCTTATATAACAATTTCTTTTTGTTGAGACTTGAGAGACCAAAAGAATCAGAAATCAAGAAGGCATTTAGCTATGCCACTGGTTGAGATAAATGCAACCATTAATGGTCTTCTGCACCTATATTTGTCAAGTAAATACCCTAATTGAATTCGCTACAAACAAAATGGGTTAAATGCATCACACCTACTGAAAGGATATTATTATAAATTTAGAGTCGCTTTGAGAAGGCAAATTAAGCCTGCAGTAAAGGTTTTGATATTTTCAATAATTATCAGCAGAGAGTTGTTGAAATTTAATTATACAAGCAAAAGTCAAGCTATCTACTGGGTAAAAATAGCACAACTCGATAGTGACTAATTTTTTTCCCTTTTACTATTTTAATTATTAACAAATGTTTAAACAAAAATTTACTTTTAAACTAAGACAAAATAATGTTACTAGATTCTTTTATGCATTAATTTTTAACCAGCTAGTTCCGATCAAGGACGGAGCTAATTAAGGCCGAGGGGCAGTTGCCCCTTCTCAACTTTTCAAAATTCTTAAATTCTCCATATATATTTTATAAACATCTGAATTGATAACCCGAATTGTGTAGTGATTGCCAAATGAAATCTAAATCCAAAGGTTAGAAATGAAGCATGAGATTTTCATGGAACAATGACAAAAAATCCTATCAGTAGGACTTGATAGCCACCCCACCAAAATGGACTAGAGCAGAGAATACACAAAACGCTTCCGTTATAGAAACACAAGAGAAAATGGTTGAGGAAAAAAAAAAGTTAGGAAATACACGTTTCACGCTATTCAAGTCTCATGGATGATTTGATTATTTGAAGTAATTTGTGTTATTGTTCTCTAAGGAAATTTCTACTGGTTTACACCACATGAACATTGGTGAGTGTGGCTAAACTAGCATACAACAAGTCTGAAACAAAACAAAAACAATTCAACCCTTGTGAAACCATAGCCATGACAGCCTTGAACTCTGTTTATACAGGATATCTAGTTATGTACAAACCTGAAGGACTGGTGGTATGAAGAAAGCCGTGATAGAGGAGATAGCTGGTGGAGACCTTTATGTGTGAGCACTGGCAGGTAGAGCTGTGGAAGAGCAATGGTCATTGCTAGAAGTAGAGTTGAAAGCAGTGTCTACAGAGGTGTGGAGGAGCTGTGACAAAGGAGAAAGCTGGTGGAGATGTCCATGTGTGAGCGCTGGCAGGCTGGAAGAGAGACAGTAGTCGCTAGAAGTGGAGCTAAAAATGACGGCTATAGCTGTGTGGAGGGCATCGTGACACAAGAGGAGAGCTGGTGGAGACGTCCGTGCTTAAGGGCTAGTAGGTACAGCCATGGAAGAGCGACAGTTAGTGGCTACAGACAATAGATGGCGAAAGGAGGCGCTAGTAGCAGATTTTCTCAATTTCCAATTTCAATTTTCGATTACATTTAAGGGTTACAATTTGGGAAATTTTCATTTTTATATTAATGATTCAGTAAGGCCATGTCTACAATAATAAGATGTATGAAACCAATTAATGACTGACACGTGGCAAATTTAATTCTTTTTTTAAAAAGTCTCATCGGGTCGGGTTATATCCGGTTAACATAACCAAATTGATTGTCAATTGCTGAAAACCTGAATTAATTTTAACCTGATTTTGGGTTTCTTTATGAAACTAACCTGATTGCAACTCGACAAACCCGACACAACCCGACTGGGTCGGTTCGGGTAATTTTGAACACCCCTAGTTGGAATTGACTTTGTTATCATATTTGATGAATTGTCGATCATAGAGATCTTTTTCAGAATAACCGTTCCTTCAATACAATCTCACGAATGAAATGATAGTTGACATCAATATGCTTGGTCCTTTCATGATACATTTGATTAAAAATCAAACGTATTGCACTTTGGCTGTAAATAAACAACAGTAGCATCCTATTGTAAACTAAGATTAGTCACCAAGTTTCTTAACCAAATTATTTCCTTTACTACTTTTGCTGTTGCCATATATCAGCCTCAATAGTAGACAAAGTAATTGTAGATTGTAAAGTTGCTTTCCAACTAATGGTACAAGCTGATAATGTGAAAATATAACCAGTTAAAGATCTCCTTTAATCCAAATCTCCAACATCATCAGAGTCAACAAACCAATGCCATTGCCATCAAGTTGGATATTTCTTTTGTATACCAAACCAATATCTATAATCTCCTTAAGTAATGAAGGATCCATTTCATAGCTTGCCAATGAGTTTTTCCGAGCTATATATATGTGCTAACAACACTAACAACATGTGAAATATTTGGTTACATGCAAATCATTGCATGCATTATACTCCCAATTGCATTAGCATAAGGAACATGAGCCATTTCCTCTTTCTCCTCCTTTGATCTAGGTGACAACTCCGCTGAAAGCCTAAAATGTGCCTCGAGTGGAGTACTTAACAGGTTTAGAAATTTGCATACCAAACCATTGTAGCACTTTCTCAATATACTTATTTTGTGATAAGTACAAGTTGCTACTTAGTTGGTCTCTGGAAATCTTCGTACCCAAAATCTTCTTAGCAGCACCCAAATCCTTCATTTCAAATTTATTACTGAGTAGAGTCTTCAACTTGTTAATTTCACACATGCTTTTAGCAGCTATAAGCATGTCATCTACATATAGTAACAAGTATACAAATGAACCATCTGGAAGCTTCTTGTGGTAAATACAGTTATTAAAATGACTCCTTGAGTAATCATGTTCAATCATAAATGAATCAAATCACTTATACCACTGTCAAAGAGGCTGCTTCAAATCATATAAGGATTTCTTTAGTAAGCATATGTGGTCATTCTTTCATGGAACCACAAATCCTTTTGGCTGTTGCATGTTGATTTCTTCTCTAAGCTTGCCATGCAAGAAAGCTATTTTGACATTGAGTTATTCTAACTCTAGGTCAAACATTGCAACAACGGCAAGCAACATATGAATATAGCGATGCATGACAACAAGTGAGAATACTTCATTGAAATCTACACCTTTCTTTTGACTAAAGCCCTTTGTAACCAAGCGTGCCTTGAATCTAGTTACTTCAACCCCTAATATTCCTTCCTTCTTTTTCATTTACACCCAACAATCTTTCGATCTTTAGGTGGTTTGACCAACTCCCATGCGTGATTTTTATGGATGGACTCAATCTCCTCGTTCATAGCAATAATCCATTTGGTATAATCAGTACTAAAGATAGCCTCTAAATAAGTGGAAGGTTCTTGATTCTCAATTATCTCTACTGTAGACAATGCATAATGAACCAAGTTTGTATGTCCATGTCATTGCAACGGTTTGATTCTCCTTTTATGGACTTATATGTAGTATCAACCTCAACCTCCACCTGCTTGCTGGTATCCTCATTCAAGCTTTCATCTGTTGATTTTTCTTTTGGATGAAGCATGGATGTTTCATCAAAAACAACATCTCTATTGAACAAGAATTTGAGTGACTTAGGATCAAGACACCATAACCTATATCCTTTAACACCTGTTCCATAGCCAAAAATATGCACTTTTCTTTGCTTTAGGTTCGAGCTTTCCATCATTTACATGTACATATGCAGGACATCCAAATATTCTTAATTGTGAGTAATCAATAGGAGTTCCAGACCATACATGTTGTGGAGTTTTTAACTCAAGAATAGTTGATGGTGATCTATTCACGAGGTAGCAAGCTATATTGATTGCTTCAGCCCACTTTTCTTTGCTTTAGGTTCGAGCTTTCCATCATTTACATGTACATATCCAGGACATCCAAATATTCTTAATTGTGAGTAATCAATAGGAGTTCCAGACCATACATGTTGTGGAGTTTTTAACTCAAGAATAGTTGATGGTGATCTATTCACGAGGTAGCAAGCTATATTGATTGCTTCAGCCCAAAAATCTTTTGACAATCCAAAATTAGAGAGAAAACATTGAGCTCTCTCTAATAGTGTTTTGTTCATCCGTTTTGCAACTCCATTTAGTTGTGGCATTCCTCTAACAATGCGATGTCTCATTATGCCTTATTTCTTGCAGAACTCATCAAACTCCGTGGAACAAAATTTCAAGCCATTGTTAGTTCTAAACTATTTGATCTTTTTGCCTGTCTGATTTTTGATCAAACTCTTGAATGCTTAAAATTGATGAACACATCATTTTTATGATTCAAGAAATATGACTTTTCTGGAATAATCAGCAATAAATGTCAACATCCATCGAAAATCACTTTTTGTTGGGGTAGATGCTAGACCCCATAAATATGAATGGATGTTATCAACTGTACCCTTTATACGATGAGCGGAGGTTCCAAACTTCACTCTACACTATTTTCCAAAAAACAATGCTCACAAAAATCGAGTTTAGAAATCTTCTGGTCACCAAGTAAACCTTGTTTACTCAATTCTACAATCCCTCATTCACTCATATGCCCTAGACACATATGCCACAATCGAGCATTATCAGATTCTGCATTTTCTAAAGATGATACAGCAACTGCACAAGTAATAGTACTTGTTTGAAAATAGTATAAACCTTTCGTCAACTGTCCCTTGATAACAATGAAAGCATATTTAACAATTAAAACTCCACCTTGACCTGAATACTTACAGCTAAGTGAGTCAAGAGTACTTAAGGATATAAGGTTCTCTGCTAAAGCTAGAACGTGCAACACATTGGTCAAGGTTCTAATAATATGATCGTGCATCTTAATTTAAACTATTCTAATTCCCATAATTGGACAAGCAAGATCAGTGCCCATCAAAACAGAACCACCAACCAACTGATAAGTGGAAAACCAGTCTTTGTTTGGACACATGTGGAATGAACAAGTTGAATCAAGAATCCATTGGTCTCCCTAATGCACATTTGATATTGATAGAACGATGTTGGCATTAACAGAAGAATTAACCTCTCCATATCTAGATGTTTCATAATTATTTTCATACTTTTCTCCTTTATTTTTGAGTTTCCAATAGTCTTTCTTAGATGTCCCTTTTTATGGCAGTAATGACATTGAACATTTGGATGTCTTGACTTAGACCTCGACCAGCCTCTGGATCCTTTATCTTTAGGTCCCTTTTCTTACGGTCTTCCTCTTGCGATATGACCATCACCTTGTGTATTATCTTCATTCCCAAACAGCTTCTTTCTTAACTCTTTTGAGTTAAGGAATGATTTAATGTCCTCCATGGGGATAGAATTTCTGCTATAAAGGATTGTGCTAATAAAGTGATGATATGACTCTGGCAATGAAGATAGAGGAGTTATACTTTGATCCTCATCTTCGAGCTAGATATTAATATTCTTCAAATCCATGATAATTTTATTGAATTGGCCAATGTGCTTCTGAATAGATGTACCTTCCACCATCCAAAGAGTATACAACTGTTGCTTCAAGTACAAATGGTTAGTGCCAGATTTCTTCATATACAAACTCTCCATCTTGTGCCGTAGCTTTGCAATTGTCTTTTCTTCTGCAACTTCACACAGAACTTTATTAGACAAGCTCAATAAGATTGCACTATGAGCTTGTTCCATGAATTCATCTTTTTCTTCTACCTATAGTGTGCTCGACAATTTCTCCCTACCTTCTAATGCCTTTCGCAAGCCTTGTTGAACCAACAAAGCCTTCATTTTAATTTTCCAAAGGCTAAAATTATTTTTTCCATCAAATTTCTTGACATCATATTTTGTTGTAGAAACTTTTGCTGCCATTTTGAAAAAATTATTAGCTTGCAAAACTCAGAAAACCTCACTTAGAATAGTAGACTGAGCTCTTTTATGAACAAAATACACTAGGAAAGTTTCTAAAAAAGACTAGAGGTTTCACAAACAATCCCACTTAAAACCCAGACTCCTTCGACTATTATAGTTCTTTTGATAAAACTTTCCAAAACATGTAGTCTACCACACGTGTAGCCACTCACCATACTAAGTCAAGCTTCTGAAGTTCACAACTCCTATGGTGAACAATATCATAGAGATGAACAATACGTATAGGTGAATAGTATCATATACAGGAACAACACCCAATCGTATAAGATCAAAAGCCAGGCTCTGATACCAATTTGTTATAACAAGGATCGATTTATGCAGAAGCAAAGTGAGGTTAATAGGAAAAAATAAAAATAAAGAAAATATCAAAAGATAGCACTCAATAATTTACGTGGTTCGGCTTTTAACCTATGTCCATCGGTGAAGATAAAAGAAGAATTATACTAACAAAATGGAGTTTACAAAATTGAGGAATATCCCTTAAATCCAAATCCCCAATTACACCCAAAATCTCACACTTAGAATATAGCTCATAAACTCTCTATAACCTCACAAGAGAACTCTCTCTACAAGCTCTCACGAGAGAGAAAATGATTTTGGGATGGTTTTTGCTCTTCTAATGGCACCTCTATTTATAGTAGAGGGAGGCCCATGCATGTCAAAGTTTGTAACAAAAGATATATGAACTAGCCACCAAAATCAGATTTGGCTTTGACCTTGTGAGAGACAAGTTTCTTCCCATTTTGGTGGCATTAATTGCCTTTGCATGTGTCATCAATTCAAGCAATTTGAAAGCTCGAAAAAAATAAGGAGACAAAATGCATGTTTTAGGCATGAACCATGCATCCAAGTCAAATATCTCGTGCTTGCATCTATTTGGGTTAATATTTAAGCTATCTTTCCAACATTATCCTTCCAAATTTGTGTTATCTTTACTGAGCTCTTAATGAATTGCTTCTCATATTTTGATTTCAGCTTGTCTTCCTCCATTTTTGACCTCAAACTTTCTTCCTTTTATCTTTGTTGTCCCATTCTAGCATAACCACAAACTAGTTGTCACACTCCCATAATTGGTGATGAGTATATAAATTGAATTCTTATGCATTATTATCATCATTCAACAACTTTTATATATATGCCTTTTATTTGGTGCTCATCTTTGGCTCCTTTTCACCAATATTAAGCTAAGATACCCTGATAAAAAAAGTGTTTGATTGAAGGAAAGAGACAAGAGGGACCTGAAAATCTGGTTGAGTGAGGTGTTTATAGATATGAATAAAATGCAAAGAAATCTAGCACACTTCATAGGGATGTGCTGTAGTGAGAATATGAATTGTTCTTCCTAATTTTATAATGAAATATATGTTGTTTTTCTTGGTGATTTTCAGTAGAAGAGGATTCCCAATTTTTGGCCTGAAGATCATATATAATCCCAAATAGAGTTCTTAGTCCCCACATGGGTGATGCAACTAAGTTTTACATCCCAAGACATGGAAGAGAGGCAGTTAAAAAGAGGCCTCTTGGTGGAAGAGAGTCTCAAGATTTTCGAAGAGCTTGATAGTCAAGCATAGCAATAGACTGCTACTAAGTTCTTGACTATTTTTAGTGCAGTTCTATTGTCCCACTAATAACAGATATGTAATAAAATTTTAATAAAGAGAGTTTCTTTCTTACATTTCTCTTTAAAATTATGTGACAGATTTTAGAGTAGATATATTTCATCCTTACTTTTTAACTATCGATACCCCATTTTTAAGTTCACTCTATTAAAAAAATTATTTGATATTACTTTCTCAATAAACTCCATTAAATTTCCAAATAATCCTTATTCACTTCCAATTTAACTTCTTATTTCTACTTTGATATTTTCTTTTAGAAATAATATAATAATAATTCATCTTCATTTTCCATTATCTTCGTTTACCGATGTTTGGTTTACAATTAATTTTTTCAAATAAAGAGCTTGCAAGGAATCTTACTGGATGTTATTCATATTAACATTTATTTGAACATAATTACAAATGGTTAGTTGCTTTTTCATTTGCTTTCTTCTTACAGTTTAATTGAAAATAACAGAGGAAAGCAAAGAAACTTCTACTGCACTAAGCAAGCAGTTCACTTGATTTTAAGTGTTTTTTTTTTCGGTAGTGGCTTTCTTGCATATATACCTTATGCTATATTTTTCAATTATGATTTCTTCTTGTTTTGGAAGGCAATTGGAGAGAATCACTATATTTAAAAATCACACGTCTGGTAATTAAAAAAAAATCTTTAATTTAAACTTTACTTATTCATCCTCATATTTATCTTATAAAACAAATTAGGAACAAAATATATGAGAGAATTTAGTGTTTTGTATATATAGAAAATTTACGTGCACTTAGGAATTTTATTTTAATAATTTTATTTGATGATAAAATTGTCAAGAAAATTTAAAGATAAAAGTGGCAAGGGTTAACGAGTTTAAAAGTGGGGGCTAAAAAGATCTACTTTAGATTTTATTATTCGAAATTTATCTTTAAGATGGGTTTTATTTGGATCATAACTATTAGGGTTTAGATAATATTTTCGGTTAGTAGTTAGGCTGCTTAGGCTTAGTCCATCGAAAGGCCCAGCCAGAAAAACTGCCCTGGTGTACAAAGATCCATCTGAAATGAAGAGAAGAGTTTATCTATTTGATTTAGTTATTAGTGTGGATAGCAACAACCATTTCATCCGGCATGTGTATCTTTCAATGTAGTTAGCAATAGCTCGGGTGCTTCGCTATTGAATCATACTTCATCGTAACTTTTCTTAAAACTGTCAAATTAATAACAATGTAATCTCAAAACACATAAGCGGGAGTAACTTACATAGCATTAATTAGAGAACCATTTGCATATTTCTCCATAAATTTTCAATGTAGGGCAAGACCATGTATTATAGATGATAGGGATATTACAATTTTCCTTTCGAGGTTAAGCGAATAAACAAATTCCTCATTTGTAAGATTTGAAATTACAAATTGCCCCATGATTTTTGAATTCTGACGTTAAATTAAACGGAAAAGTAGGAGAGAGAAAATTTTTTCACAATTGTACTAAAATAACCTTATGTTCATTCAGTAATTTGATATTAACAATTTACCCTCTGAGATTAAGCAAAAATACAAATATCCCCTGCACATTTTGAAATTGCAAATTATACTCTTATTTTTGAATTTCGACATTAAATTAAGTGAAAAAAAATGAGAGAGAGGATAATATATGTTTTTCGACCAAAATGTCATTATATAAATACAAACATCTTCCCTCACTTTTTTAAAATCACCTAAACACCTTTACCTTTTTTTTTCGTCCGTCTCCTTCTCTGTCTCCCATCTACCAACAATCTGTACCACCTCTCCCCAGTGCTTCACCAGATCTTTCCCCCACACTGTCGTTGTCTAGGGGTGTCAATTTGAATCATGACAGCCGAACATGACACGAATACGACGCGAACATGATAAGAATACGATGTAAACAAGACACACGATAAATAAATGGGTCGAATTCATGTTGAGAGTATTCAACACGCCAACCAGTTTAATGATACAAATAGTTAAATATATCTTGTCAATCATTAACATGCAAGCTCATTTAATGATATAATTTTTACCTTATTACAACATATATTTTATGAAACTAAAAATTTTATATTATAAAGTAAATTAATTTATATAAGAGTAAATTGTAATGATTTTAATAATTTTGTTATAGTAACAGTTATTTATATTCTAAAAATAATTTACATAAGAGTTTTATTTTTAATAATACTCCTATTCTATTTAACTTAACGTCAAAATTCAAAAAATCAGAGAATAATTTATATTTTAAATATTATAAAGAAAAATTTATATTTTTACTTAATCTCAAAGAATAAAATGATAATATCCTAGATGATAATGCGGCAACTAGTGGTGGCTGACGCCACATAGGGGCAATTGCCGTCACTGGATTAAGAGAGTCCACGTAATTCACTTTATGAGTTTAATTAGTATAGATTTTGTCCTTTACTTTATTGCCCGTACGTGAGTCAATTTTGCTTTAATAGACCCACCTAAAACTTACAAATTTTATTTTACCACTAATCAAAAGCAAATTAATAACTGTTACACTTCTTTTACAATGTAAATTACGCCGTCACTTCATTTCTCAACCTTCAATTGTCAAAGTTCTTCTAACTCTTTACACTCTGTTGTATCTCAATTCCACCAAGCAAAAATGTGAAATAAAAAGGGTGAATTCAAATTACAAGCTTTTGGAATGCAACTTTTGTTTTTTCCTTTAGGATCTAACAAATTAAAAAAAAAAAAGAAAACGGGTTATTTTATTTTATGATTGATCAAAGCCTGCCCCCACTAATTCAATATCCTGGCTACGCCACTAATGCCAACCACCGACTGATCATAGCAAGACATTCCTTAGGCTTGTACTCTGGTGCTGTGTGACCAGCTCCCTGCAATACACGCCAAAATCATATTATTAATTACCTAATTGTGTATTTATCAATATATATTGGAGAGAAATTTTAAGATCAAAACTATTCTTGCCTTTACAGTCGCGAATGTTAAACGGGAACGGGCTACATCCTCGTAATACTGGACTGTGTACCTAAAAAACAATAGCATAATTTAAGATGTCGATCAACATATTAACTTAACAAATTAATTACTCGTACTAAGAAAAGTAATTAAGATGCATTATTTTGCTTAAATTTTAAACAGCTAACCCTGCAACTTGGTCATCGACAAACCATGGCTCCCAATCGTAGGCAATTGTCATATTTAAAGATTTTATCCACGCAAGTGTACCCAAATATGGGATGATCATATCCTGATCACCACTGTTCATAAAAAATAAATTAACGCTTATTTTTAGTAAAGATTCAAAATTAAAATAAAATACAATTTCAATAATATTGTTATACCTGTAAACAAGGGCGCGGTATCCTCTTTTCATATGGTCTTGATGATAAGCAACCGTAGATAAAACATTTTCCGTGTAATTTAAAGTTTTATTTCATCTTACCCATTTCGTTATGGTCCCCTGATTGTCATTTCAACATTGTAAGCTTATTACTTGCGTATTTGAAACCGAAGTATATAATATTTTATTAGATTAGTGAATTAATTAGCTGTTGAATTTACACACCTCTCGAATGAGAAGAGCCTCTTGGACAGTTTTATCATTTGCCCATATGTGAGATAAAATATAGTTATAGTCCTAACAAAAAGAAACCGGTGAGCAGCTAGTTAGTTATATATATGCATTATTTCCTGAATTTATTTTCAGATAGTTGCCTGGCCTTACTATCATTTTGATTATTAACATCTCCTGAAATATTAACGAAAAGAGATTTACCCGACACCGTGGTTCAGGAGGAGGTTCACGTGTTGAAAGGAAAAAGTCCTCCGAGTTCTCCATGAGGGTTCTCGTATCCCACTTTAATGTCCTTGGTTTTGGTGAAATTTGAGTACATTCAGGTTCCAATATTTGTCCCATGTGTAATTTTCCTATGCACTAAAGTATTCACCCAACAAATACTTAAATTAACTTGATGCCTTTGATATTTAGAGTTCAAAAGATACTACCATAATGTAACGAATATATTTGAGTCTGCATTTAATTACCTCAACTATACGTTCATTATCCTTTTTACAGAGAGTGTTATTTGGATCTCCATCAAGATAACTTTCGTTGCAATTTCTTTTAGCTGACTATAAAAAAAAAAAAAAAGCAAATAGCTTTTTAAATTTGGGATTGCAAGAGTACTCATTTCTCAATATAATGATATGAAGAAGCAGAACTCACCTCATAGAGTTCATCTGATATAAGTCCCTTCCGATGAGAAAATGGGATTCTCGAATTCAAATCTTTGTGAATGTCTGTAACTGGGTTGCCAAGCACGTATCCCTGAGTATAATATCAAGATATATTATTATCAATTTTCTTTTTTATAATGTTTATATTATGAAGTATATATGAGTAAAAATTCACAAACTATATTGTTGGAATCATATACTTTGATATTCATTGGTGGGTCACGTCCAACTTCAAGGCCTACAAGACAACAAAAAGCAAATTAAAGATTAGTCTTCATATATCTTGAATTATAAAGGGTGTGGTTTTTCCAGGCAAATCACATGTTACCTTTGGCTATTTCCTCAACAACTATGGGAACAATTCTACCGGCATAAGAATCACCAGTGATATAGAGTGGATTGAATTGAAACTGAGGGTGAACCACAAGCCACTGCATCACAAATCCCAAAATTTACTTAATCATGAGTGTACAATTTAAATCATAACCACAGCAATATAGTAAGCATCAAAATTTTATCATAAATCAAGTAACTCAATAGACATGACATTCATTTAAACGTACAAAGCCAATGTGTCATAGGCTGGACTCCGGCTGTTTCCTTAGGCCCGGCATTGGGCTTGACACAGAATTATAGGTCCTTTTGAAAAGGTCTAATACCTTTTAGACTAGTTCTATTCAGCCCCTATATTCTGTTACCTTTATCCCCATTTAAATCTCTTTAAATAAAATATTAAAATGAGTTATTATAAACACTAAATTCTCTTGTACATTTAATTCCCAATTTGTTTTATAACTTCAAAATCTTGAATATGAAAATTATATTTCTGAAAATATATTCATCCCTCAATTGATAATTTCATATTATTCTTGAAATCATATACAAAGAATTTGTGTCATGATTAGATGTGTACATGGGTATGGTAGGGTATGGTATCGCCACGTCATCCCCTAGCCTCCATAGGTTGGGTTTTAAATTTTTATACTATACTATACCATACCATTCTTGAATACAATAACATACCACATCCCCGAATGGTAGGGTAGAGGCGGGTATGGTAGAGTATTTTCGGATGATTGATCAAATGGATCAAAATTTAGATAATGTTTTACCATGATTTTTTTAATGATTTTAAAGCTTTTTAAAGCTTTTTTTCCTAGATTTTGATATTTTGAGTTCTTATTTTGGCATTGTATAATATTATGATTCATAAATTTTGTACTAAATTTATTTCATATTTCATAACAACACAAATAATTAAGTAACAACATATCTATAACAACATAAAAATATAAGTAACTAAATATTATATAACAACACAAATATTCAAGCAATTAAATATTCATAACAACACAAATAATAAGTAACTACATATCCAAATCCTTCCACAAAGTTCCAACCTTGAAGTCAAACCTTTAAGTCTTACAAAGTTTCAACTTCCAATATAGTACAAATTTTAGAAAAAAGAAAAAAGAAACTATAATTTACTTAAAAAGATAATAAATATGTTAAAATTTAAAAAGAATGACAAAAGAAAGTTAGAAATGAATATTATTATTAAAATTACCTCGAACTTTCTATTGTTAGGGATTTAAAATTGCTAACATTTTTATTATGTACTCTTTTAAGGTGTATAACACATACATATATATTATACATAACCAATTATATCATTACACGTGGCATAATTTTTAATTTTTAAAAAGAGACATGAAATGATATGGTATTTTTGGGTTTTTTTAAAAATACCCACTACCATACCATATCATGGGAGGTTTTCAAAATTTTTACTATACCACACCCTTTCTTTTCTTATACCCTACCCTACCTCCATCACACCATGGCAGGTATGTCGGGTTTGGGCAGTTGGGGATACCATGCACACCCCTAGTCATGATAGGAATATGTAAGGATGAATAAATAAGATTTATTTAGAATTTTTATTTATTGTTTATTTCTTTTATCTCCAAATCTATCTTTTAGTACGTAAGGCTCCAGAAGCAAGAAACACATCAATTTAAAAATATATCAGGAAAACAAGAGCAAGAAACCCATAACAAAACCATACCAAAAAAAAAATTCATTTAAACCATGCGACGTCCTTTCTAGGTAGAAGTTTCTTTGCCTTCCTTGATTATTTTCTACTCTAAAATCGTCAGCATCTTCAACAGGAAATATAAGAAGAAAATAGAGAAAAGTGTAAAAAAAAAAAAAAAGACCCAATTTAATTATATACAAAGAATAAATATTCAAGTCAGAGTTCTAATAGATTTGATCAAATTAAAAATTAATTGTGAAACCAAACAATGCTAAACTAATCTTTTTCAAGCTAAATACATAGTATTGGAAATGAAAAGTTAAATTAGATATAAATAAGGTTAATTCGTTGGAAGTGAAAAAGAATAATTTGGGAATTAAATGGGATTTAACGAGAAAACAATATCAAATCATAGTTTTTAATGGGATAAACTTAGAAATAGGGTACGAAGAGTTAAAAAATGGGGTTTGAATAGAACTACCGTTCCTTTTATGCTGTTTCACACCAAGGCCCCGAGTGACTTTTATATTTAAGAACTCTGTCTATTGGAAGTTGAAACCAGCTTTGTTGTTACAAGTCCTCTTAAATTCTGTCAAATCAATTCTGGTAAATTGGGATTTCATTTTTCCTCAAATGATATCCAATATTCTACTATGATTATTAAAATTCTGTCTTACCTTCCTTAGGAAAGTGTAGGTATCTGCTGCTGATATTGTATCATCCACATGGTAACTTGTTGGATTTTCTGCATATGAGAACCCCGTTCCCGCAGGTTGATCCAAAAATATAATATTCGCAACCTGAGAGCAAGTATTTTCATCAGTTACATTGGACAAATCAACGTATTTTATATTTCACCCAACAAATTATGCATAGCAACTTGGGACTGATTATCAATACAAATTAGCCGTTGTCTATGAGTATTTATTCAATTTATTACATCGTCAATACATACCTTTGTCCATGAGTATTTATTCAAAGTAAATTGCGGCTTGTTTCCACTTGAATTCCCATAGTCAAAAGTTAATGGGCCTACAAAAATGATAAAATAAAATAAAAAAAGATTTCTCTTTCATTTATAAACATCAATAACTAAAATATGAAGAATAAAGGTCAATAAGAAAAGTGTTTCTGCAGCAGCAAGCCTATCTCTTGTAATGAGTTGTGTAAATTGTTAAAGTTACACCAATGAACAAAAACAAAGCAACTTGTTGAGAGTTTATAATTAGAATCAATTACATTTAAAGAAAAAGAATAAGGTGATATGTGGTTTGGATAGGGCTTGTCTTCAACATCTTCCTGTATAGTGTATTTAATTTTCCTGAGAAAAGGAAGTTAAGGGTGATGAGAGATTAAATACCAATGTCATATGCAATGCCAGAGAAAGCAGAACAGCCGGGACCTCCTGTAAGCCACAGGAAAAGAGGATCATGTTCAGGGCTTCGCTCAGACTCAATGAAGTAATAGAATAGCTGCACACTATCCAGGTCACCCACTCCAATATACCTGAGCATCATCGATCACGGAGGTTACATAATGTTATCGAGGTGCACAAATCAATAAAATATGAAAGAAGTTGAAAGAAATTGCGAAAATAAGGCTTCATTAATTACCCTGTTTCAAGTTTGAAAGGAAGATCACCAGGAAATCCCGGTAAGTTCTTGACAATGGAAGCCGAAAGAGCAGTACTGCCCGATAAAAGAAGTGAAAAAAGTGCTGGCAGCAGCATTATCTAATCACTCTAGAAATTGGAGATCCAGAAACAAAATTGCTTAAAGATCAACGCTAAGTAAGAATTTATAACGTTTAAATATGGCATGCAACTGGGTTTTGTTGGAAGAAGGGCTCTTCCAAATGATATGCTCCTAATGATTCATGGTGAATGAAAAATTGATGAAATTTAAATCTGTTACAAATTTAATTTAATTTGTAACTTATGGATTAATGAGCTGTTATAAATTTAATTTTGTAACTTATAGATTAACAAGTCATTAATGCACAGTTACAAATTAAATTTTGAGTTGTTACAACTGTTATAGATTAAATAAATTTTGAGTTGTTACAACTGTTATAGATTAAATTTTAAGCCGCTACAACAGTCATAAATTAAAAATTTTGAGCCATTACAACAATTATAAATTAAATTTTTAACTATTAATTATCTTAATCAACCTATTTATTAAGGAGTTGAGTTAACTAGATCTAAAAGATAATTCAACTTAATTAATAAATGACACTTACAAGTAGGTCAATAGTACTAGACTTACAACCTATATACAACTCAAACTCTATAACTTGATGTGGTAAGGCAAAAATGCATAGGAGGAGGAAAATAAAAATAAATTAGTGAAGTTATATGTCTAATAGGATTTTGAAAGTAGACTACCATATCAGGTTGTAGAGTTTGAATTATATGTAAGTGAATAAGATAAGTTACATCTCTAATAGGATTTTATTACGTAGGTTGTGATATCAGATTGTAGAGTTTGGGTTATACGTAGGTTATAAATTTGGCATTGCTGTAAGTAAGATTATAATGGATAGACGGTATAGAATCATTGTTAAATTTTTAAATATAAAAAATTATCACTTGTTGAGTAACTTAAGTTGTCTCGCAGTGGCTTATAGCTCATCTCAACTTTCTTAATAATCCACTCCATATTGTTGGAGATTCGTACTTGGGCAAAATTGGTCCAATGGTAGTTTAGAAAAATATTCGACTGCAAAATTGGTCCAATGGTAGTTCAGAAAAATATCCGACTGTAATTTAATGTGCTAAAAACTTTGACTCTCTTATGTTCCTTCGTTAATTTACTCTCCATGTGATTGATAAGTTAATAAGAACACTTCGTTTACTTATCAATCTCAACTTCTATTCTCGTTAAATTGTTCCTTTTTCTTTTTATTTCTGTGATTCTTCTTAATTTTATAGTTGTGATACTGGATATGAGCCATGAACGAATCTCAAAGTACATCAGAATTCAGTTAATTGAATTCCATTTATATCTATCAAGTCTAAGTTCCTAGCTAGATGCCTAAAATTTAATTTTTATATATCCTGAAAATTATTTTAATTTATGACGAATATAGGGATATGTTTTGGACAACACAGTTACAAATGAAAACAAAGACACAAATTCAAGAGTTCAGTTTGCTTACCAAAAGACACTCATCATCCTTGAAATTTACGATGTGAATTCTTTACCATTTTTTTTTCGAAGTTTCATCATATTTCTAAATTTTGTATAATTAATAGATAGTCATTTAGTACATTTTTGTTTGTGATACAAATGGTAGACCTCTTAATTGAAGGACTAGTGAGAAAATTTTCCTTATCGGATTTTAAATTTTTCAATCTATTTTTTTAAAATTCTTTTGTCAATATCTAATTTTATTAAATTGTTCTTTTTGATAATTATTTTCTAAAAATAAAAAGACTATACTCCCCATTTATCTTATCATTTATTCCTAACTAAGGTAAAAAATCTGTAGTTCTCTTAATTAAAATCCATGCTTTTTAACGATTTTTCTGATTGCCTTAATTAATATTTCTTAAATTCAAAAACTTTATACTTCAAAACTGTCTCTTGGTTTCTTTCTTTCTCACAGGCAAATGTTTGTTCACATGTATCTATAAAATTTGATAGAAAATGACTCTGCTTTTACATTATATATATATATATGAACCCACATTAATTGCTTAAAAAATTACATTATAAACCGACACACCATTAATTCTACGTCAGTGTTTCATTTAAATGCTCTACAAAAATATTACCTTAGTGCTTTTATTTTATTGTTTTCAGTCTGCCAAAAGAAATTCCAAGGGTGAATGTAGATGTGGATCCAAGCAATGGTTTATGTATAGCCGATTTTGAAAATATCACAGCGGTGCGTAGAACAACACGTGATATATATTGTCATGACTTTTAATCAATAAAAATCTTACATCATTAATAGCAAGTTACGATTGAATAATTGCCATTAATTTGAATTTGTAGTGCACGGAAAAATCAGTTTTGGCCAACATATTGGAGCCTTCATGTCATTATGCATCTGCAAACCAGACCTTTTGAAACGGAACCGCAGCCTCCTCATGGAAGAAGACTTCTCAGTTTATATCCCCACATTCATATGATATTGTCTACTTTAAGTCTAAGCTCTCATGAATTTGTTTTTGAACACTACCCAAAATGTCTAATATTAATGGAGATATTTGTCCATACTTATAAATATATGATCCTCCCCACTTCTAGTTAATGTTGGACTTTAGTCGCACACCTAACAATCCTCTCCTCAAACAAAGGACCACACCATTCCGCATTGTCCTGACCTCCCCTCAAAACGATCATCCGTCTACTCCTGCCTATCTTGAGAGCTTGCACAGTCCAAGTCAACTCCTCTTCATCGTGTTGCGGTCAGGATACGTCTATGTAGCATCCAAAGCATACTACCTGTCCATAGAGCTCAAGTACGGATCCAATTGAGTTTAACCTTTGTTCATTATTCTAAGATTTCTTCTACAGGACAGTCTAGGGCATGGCTCTGATATCACTTGTGGAGGTTCTAGGTGTCCAACCCAAAAAGCAGTCCAAGTCAACTCTTTTTTATTATGTTGGGGTTATGACACGTCCATGAAGCATTTGAAGCACACCGCCTGTCCAATAGAGCTCAATCACAGATCCAATCGAAAGCTTAACCTTCATTCCACATTCTAAGAATTTCTTCTACATGACTATAGGTATAGGGCATAGCTTTGATACCACTTGTAAAGGCTCCAAGTATCTAACCTAAAAGGCTAACCTGTTAGGTGGAGTGACCAATCTCTTTATATACCTCCAGACCCCCTGTAACCATCCAATGTGAGACTCAACAATCCCCTATGTCTCAAGACCCCCCTCAACAAGACTTCAACCATCTAATATGAGACTCAACAATACCCGCCCTCGAAGAAGATTCTCTTGGTGGAGGTAGCAACATCGACCCTTCTTGTGTGGAACTAGGGACTCATCACATTGGACACCGAAGTCTCGCTTTAATATATTTGTTGGGACTATGTATCACACAAAACTCTACATTGACATTGATATTGTCTATTTTGGGCCTAAGCCCTCATAGATTTGCTTTTGGACTCTACCCCGTTATACCAATAGAGATATTATTTATACTTGTATATCGATGATTCTCCCCACTTTTAGTCAATATGGGAATTTGGTTGCGTACCTAACATCTACTTTCGCCAATTTATCTCCACTTCTAGCCAATGTGGGACTTTAGTTGCACACCTAACATCTACTTTCACCAATTCAACATCCGATCGAGACTCCAGTATCGGGTAATGATATAGAATCACAAATACTTGATTAAGGTTGGATTAATTAGATTAAAAGCTAAACGAACCAATTAAAAAGGAGTACACTTACTTCCGACATAGAAAATGCAAATACTTAATTAATCATATTAACCCATATAAGTTTGCTCTTTTTTAGTTTTATAAATTATTATTACTCATACAATTGGTCGAACGATGAAACTGTCCAAAGCGCTCTTGGAGTTAAGAAGGTACGTATATGTGTTAATTCTCAACTATTTATGTTAAAATGAAACAATTTAGTTTGCTAGATATATTCTATGACTACCTGCAGGGATCTAAAGCACTGGGCAAGATGCGATTTGAGCTTATCTTTCAAAAAAAAATGTCCCCAGTGTTGTTGTTTATCACCGACACGGTACCTAATCAAGCGAGGTTATTAAGTACTGTTTTACAGGTATTTCTACGATTTTTATAATCGTATTGAGGCCATTTGTTTTTTTTTCAGCCATATTGCATGAAGGAACATAAAACAAGCCAAACCCCAATTGGAGAACCCATTACAAATTAACCAAGAAAGCGTTGAAAATCCGGAAGAAAGGGAGAAATGGAACACAAAAATTGAGAAGAAACTCTATTTGGGAGAATGTCTGAATGTTTATTCAATGATCAACGAGACAAAAAAGAAAGTAAAAACAAGAGAGTTAAGAAAAAGAGAAGAAAAGTAAGAACACGAGAATTAATAATTTGGTAATGCCTTCATTTTTCCTGCAAAATTGATTCAATATGAGAATTACAAAGATGATGATGATGTATTGATACCCTTTCTGCCTCTCTTATTCTCCTTCTATTTATTTATTTATACAGTTATAGATTAGCATGTATAAAGATAAACACAAGTAGATAAGTGAGTTAGGTAATAACAAATTAATAGAGATCAAATTTATCAACATAGATAATTTCTTTTATCTATCTGGCTTATTTAGACTCTTCTAACTTAAAAGGCTCACATATCTAACACTCTATATGAAACTTTGGATTTTGCTGCGGTACAGCAGCTGTACCATGCAGCAGCTCGCTTTTATAATTTTTCTTAATCTCATTTACAAGTTTCATAAACTTTACTTTCACATTTAAAATTATGTTATCTTTTACATTTAATAATTCTTTCCAATATCGTATAACAATGCAATAGACATTAAATTTACGTTGACCAATCTCTCTCCCTCCCTACATATATATATATATATATATATTAGGGCTTTTGATAATATTAGTCAAAAGTTTTGATATTTTTTAAAAATATTAGGTGCCAATTGAAGGTGATTGTGTGCTTTGATATTCGATGGTGCGACATGTCCCTTTTCTATACTTGCAACAACATGATATTGATGAGAACAGAAAAAATAGTATTCTATTTTTTTTTTTTGTGCAAATATAAGTATTCTCTCCTTTTTACTTAGAATTTAATGCAAAATTTTAATTTATAAATTTCACATGTAAAGCATTGTTTATAAAGTTTAAAGTCATGTTTTTAATGTGTACATGTAGATTTTGCATTCTTTTCTACGACAGAGGGATCTTTCCTGTAAAGTATATTCTTTATGTTTTTATTTTAATTTTCTTCAGCAAATCAAATGATAAAATATATGTGCTTAAAAGCCCAAACTTAAATCATTGAAAAAAACCTACCTTTAGTTTCCTGTATAAGAATTACCAGCAATGTAGAGCGGAATTGAAAGAAACTTTGGATAATCCAAGAGCCCCTGGAATAATAAATATATAACCCAACTCAATAAGACCTTTTACACGAGTTTGCTACATCCAAATATTGCACAAGTTTATCACTAGCTCACTTTGTATCACGTCATTGTCTCACCCTTTTGATCCGACAAGTCAGTTCAAAATTAATTCCAAGGTTTAAAAGAAGAAATATTTAAAAAGGATAATTCTAATTTACCTTTTGAGGTTAGGCTTAAAGAAAATTGAGGACATCAGTTTTCTGAAATCTAAGATTGCCTCCTGAGGTTACTGTAGTACCGTTAGATTTAACAGAAAATATATTAAATAGTAACTTAATGCTAATAAACAGTAATATTTTCTATTAAATCTAACAGTTTAATACATTTTCTGTTAAATCTAACGGTACTATAGTAACTTCAGGGGGCAATCTTAGATTTCAAAAAATTGAAGTCCTCAAATTTTTTTTAGGTCTAACTTCAGGGACAAATTAAAATTACCCCTATTTAAAATGCTTATATACATATATGGGAGGGGAACTGTCATAGGTTTCACACTGACGCAAAAGAGGTAGTACTGGTACGGCTGAAAGGAGTGGCATTGTTTTTTTTAAATGGAAAGGTATTTGATGAAGATTAAAGGTTTTAGGGGGTAGACACTGTGATCAAGGGGGACGGGAGATGACTTTGATATCGACTAATGCACCAGAGGTAGTGGTAGGATAAACACCAAAATACACGGAGGAGAAGTCGAATTCATGACAAGACGTTTCAAAGAAAATTCTAAAATTTTATTAATCAAAAGTCTAACCAAAATAAATGGATAACAATCTTATTTATAGCTTAGTAAATTTAAGCTAAAAGAAATGTATAAACTTAATATAAAATTCTAATCCTAATTGATATCTTACAATATTTGAAATCCTATTTTAACTAAAAAACAAATAAATAAATAAATCACTTGAAGTTTTCAAGTTACGCTACATTACATTCCTTTTCCCATGAATATGGGTCAATCGATTTTGGTTTGCTCCTAGTAGAATAATGCGCATAGTTGAAGATCAATGGACCTACGCAACGCAATTCGAGAAATCAAGTGCAATTACAAATTAAATAGAGATTCATTTTGTCATATATGTAGTAGTTTCATGCATTTATAGCAGCATCGTGAGCTAAATGATGCACATTGTTCAAGATAAAAAAGAAAATTAAATGATTGTTATGTAGCTATAAATTCATGGGATATTTTTTTATTCGACCGTTTTGGTGTCATGTAACCAAATATAACCCATTTTTCATATTTAACTAATTTCAACCCCTTTTACAAATGAAAAGACTAAAATACCCTTACTACTTTTTTTCTGTTTCTGCTTCTGCTTCTTCCATCAACGAGCCTACAACTTATGAACCAAATATCGTTGAGTTTGATAAGAGCAAAAGGCAGTGGATGCTGAATCTGGGCTTCTGAAAATATCCTACCAACGCTCATTCTTTCTCATTTCCATTTTCTCTCTTCTCCTTGCGCTTGGTAGCTCCAAAACTCTTAAGAGAGATGGTAACTGGCACTCTCCTCCTCCACTTTTGTTCCTGTTACTTGCTTTGCATAGCTAAGATTTGGCTTTTTATTTTATTTTATAAAGTAAACAATGAAATCATGAATAATCAAGATTTCACATGATGGCTTCCGTTTTGTTTGCCTACAATGTTATGTTGGTTGTGAAGATCTTAGTGGCTCAGTTTGTGTGTTAAATCTTCACCTGCTTTTAATTTGTGTACAACCCTTTTGAATTTATGTTGCAAAAAATGGTATTCAGCTTCTTTTTGGCAAGATCTAGGAGGTGCTTTGTGTAATTGAAATGAATTGATTTCTTTTTTTTTTTTTTTTCAGTAAAAGCTTTAAATGAGATTAAAGCATTGCTTGGATGGAGGGTAGTATATGCATGGATTGGAGATGATCCGCGTGGTGATGGGGACCTACCGCCATGGTCTGGTGTCACATGCTCCACTCAAGGAGATTATAGGGTTGTCACTGAATTGTAAGTTATTTTTAATTTTAGCATAATGTAAGCCTGATTAGCAAGTGAACTATTTCGTTACTCAGAAAGACGGTTGAAAGTAATTGTTGCTCTGAGTCAATTTAAGTGCATGAACTCATCAATGCATTCATTGATTACACTTGTGTTAAAATGAATCCTTCGGATAAATTTCATGGACTTCCATTAAGAAAGTGTTGATAATTCAAGATGACCCCATCATTTGATTATTGTTCTGAAATTATTCTATGATTGATGTAATAGAATAATTTTCTACGAGATAGTTTGAGACTGAAGAGTTAACTTTTAATTTTATGGCCATCTTCTTTGCAGGGAAGTTTATGCGGTATCAATTGTTGGGCCTTCCAATTGCTGTTACCAATTTGTTGGATTTAACAAGACTGTAAGTTTTTTCTATTCAACTTTGATTGGTTATATTTTGTTTTTCTTAATGATCTATAACCTCTGCAATGTCATTTTCAGTCTATTTGTGTCTTTCTCTTTCTGACTGTGTTCTTGATATGGCTGTCAAATGCATTATATCGCATTTGGGGAGGTTCTGAAGATCTTGAAAGGATTTTAATTTCATAAATTTTGGCCGATGTTCATCCTTGTTAGCACAGCAAGTTTTTTATTCACTAGACATCTTTACCTTATGGTTATTAGTGACCAATTGATCTGTCAGTCGTATAGATGAGACCAACTATTTCTAAGTACATATGCTGAATGATCAGTCACCTTGAAAACTTTTACTAATGTGCCCATCTTTCTTTTAGGTACAGAAAGAACTCTAAAAGAAAAATATAATTTTAGCTCAAGTTCATTGATCTAATGTATAGACCGATGCTAGAATTTCATGGTTTATTCATTTACTTATTATAAAAAGACCTTAAATGCCAGGGATCTCCATAACAACAAGCTAACTGGACCAATTCCTCCTTAGATTAGACGGCTGAAACGTCTGAGAATATTGTAAGTCCCCTTATATTCATGTAAACTGCTATATAAATTGCTATTCATGTGGAAGGTCTTAGGATTTACAATAACTTCGTTTTTATATCAGCATTTTAAACTGACACTCGTACTGTGCAACTGAATTTTGCTAATGTGTGCTATAAATATCTTGTCCTATTTTTTTCTTTTGACAACACTTTCTCAATCACTAACTTTAGTGTGTCCCTTATAGAAATTTGAGGTGGAATAAACTACAAGATGTCATTCCTCCGGAGATTGGTGAACTAAAAAAACTGACACATCTGTAAGTAATTTGTGTTTCATGAGGTTGAGAAATATTTTATCTTTCTGTGAGTTCATGTCTTTTTTCATATATCTACTTGCACTCATGTGTGACTCCTAGAAATAAATTTATTGAAATATCTTCAAGTCCCTGAGCTTCAATAATTGTAAAGGTGAAATTCCTAAGGAGCTTGCTAATCTACCATAGCTACGCTATCAATACCTTCAGGAAAACCGTTTAACTGGGCCTATTCCAGCAGAGTTTGGAACTTTACAAAACCTTCGACACTTGTAATATTCTACTTCTTGTTTTTGTGTTTTTCCATCGGCATGTTTGTCTTGATTTCCTAGCTGTTATATTTAATTTCCTGTCTATTTTTCAGCTTTTCCATTTCTTTTGCTAACCTAAGAAATTATACTGTATGTTCTCAGGGATGTTGGTAACAATCATCTAGTGGGTACCATTAGGGAACTCATTCGATTTGAAGGAAGCTTTCCTCTTCTGCGCAACCTGTAAGATGATTAATTTTGGTACAACTATTTGCATAATAAGTTTACAAGATGAATCTGAGTGTCATCATTATTTCTTATATGTAGCTACTTGAATAATAACTATTTGACTGGAGGAGTTCCCGCACAACTGGCAAACTTGACTAATCTGGAAATTTTGTAAGTTTTACTATTTTGTCTAAGCCACAGTGTGGAATATTCTTTCTTATGGATTTTATTTATAGATTTCAGTGTCATGGAATTTGCTGAATTTATTATTTCTATTGTTATAGTATTTTCCTACAACAAAATGTCTGGAACAAGACCAGCAGCTCTTGCCCATATTCCTAGATTGACATACCTGTGAGTTCCTCGATTTGGATACCATAGTGAATTTTAAGTGGCAATTTTGGACTTCTTTACTTGCTGTTTATTTTTCTGGTCGAAATTTGGACATACCAGGGGATATTTATACCGGATGTACAGGAAACCCTGGATAAGGATAATAAGTTCCAAATGAATAAAAATGACCTCATTCGATGGTCTCAAACTTCTTGTATGATACCATCCCGGTGTCAAAATGACCTATAAAAATAAGGTCCAAAATACTAGATTCAATTCTTTTAGTTTCTGTCAAGGTGTTTGTGGATATAAATTTTGTTTTCTAAGAACCAGTGGCTGTTCGTATTTTGCTTTCTTCTTTTGGAGTTTCCATGCTCTTAATTCTAGGTTCATACAATGTCTCTATGCCTATGGTTTTTAACTGTGTTCTTAACTTCAATGAATTCAGGTATTTGGACCATAACCAATTTTCAGGAAGGATACCAGATGCATTCTATAAGCATCCTTTCTTGAAAGATATGTGAGTTGGCTTTAAATGCAGGGGGATAATTTCTTTATAAGCTGATTATATGCATAATATGAATATGCTCCTAACTTCATTGGCTGATTGCAGGTACATCGAAGCAAATAGATTCCGGCCAGGTGTAAACCCCATTGGTTTCCACAAGGTTCTTGAAGTTTCGGACATGGATTTTCTGGCTTAGTTAATAATGCTAATAGCCTCGCTCTCTGTTACAGTTATATGCTAAAATAAGCATATTATTTTGAATCCTGTCATCTTCAAAGGAAAGATAGAGTTAGAGTACTTATATTTTAATTTTAGTTAAGTAGGTGTACTGATTTAGCTTGTATTTTTGCTATTTCCAGTATGTAATTTGTTTTGTATCAAAGATATTGTCCTGTAATTGAACAGCCAAGTTTCCAAAGGCTTATAGAAAGTCTTTTAACTGTCCAAAGTTATGGTGTTATGGAGATGTCAAATGTTGAAAAGGTTGTTTCATAATGTGCCTCGTTTCCCTCCAATTATAGATTACAGGGTCTCTCTTTTTATCATTACTTTTTCTTTGCCACAGAAGATGGATAATTTAAACCTGCTGATACCATTGGAGGCATAACTATGCTGTGGACCATCAATTTTGCTTTGTTTCTCTTTAGTCTTTATATTCTGTCTTGAATTCTGTGTTGTTGCACGACTGGGTCGTGCTGATTGCACGACTGGGTCATGCAATAAAATAGATTATATTTAGTTACACGACCCAGTCGTGAAACAAAATGATGTACAAATTTGTAATTTTTTTAAAACAGCACAACTCTATCATGCGAAGTGCCAAAAATTAGTTTTCTACTACGAGCACGGCCCGGTCGTGCTAAAAAAATATGAAGTCGTGCAAAAAAAAAGAATGTAAAAAATAGAACGTAGTTTTCATTACCAGCACGATCGGGTCGTGCCAAAAAACACAATAGTCTTCATTCTATTTTTTTGCACGACTGGGTCGTGCTGGTAGCACGACCTGATCGTGCAAAAAAACAGAATGCAATTTTCATTCTTTTTTTTTGCACGACCCAGTCGTGCAAAAAAAAGAATGCAGTTTTCATTCTGCTTTTTTTCACAACCAAATCGTGCTACCAGCACGACCCAGTCATGCAAAACAACAGAATGCAGTTTTCATTCTGCTTTTTTGCACGACAAGGTCGTGCTGGTCAGTCATGCAAAAAAAAGAATGCAGTTTCGATTCTTTTGTTTGCACGACCAATACAGTTTTCGTTCTAGGTAATTAGAATTTATTTTATAGTTTTTTTTATAGTTTTCGGGTAATTTTTTTTTAAACAGCACGACCTAATCGTGCAAAGTGCCAAAAATCAGTTTTCTACCACGAGTGAAATCATTACAAAGTGAAATCATTACCAGCACGATCGGGTCGTGCCAAAAAACATAATACAGTCTTCATTTTGTTTTTCTACACGACTAGGTCGTGCTGGTAGCACGAGCCGGTCGTGCAAAAAACCATAATGAAAACTCATTCTGTTTTCCAGCACGACCCAGTCGTGCAAAAAACCAGAATGAAAACTCATTCTGTGTTCCAGCACGACCAGGTCGTGTTACCAACACGACCAAGTCGTGCAAAAAAAACAGAATGCAATTTTCAATCTGTTTTCTAGCACGACCAGATCGTGCTACCAACACGACCCAGTCGTGCAAAAAAAAATGAAAACTTATTCTGTTTTCCAGTACACGACCCAGTCGTGCAAAAAAACAGAATGAAGTTTCGATTCTTTTGTTTACACGACCAAAACAGTTTTCATTCTAGGTAATTAGAGTCTATTTTATAGTTTCTTTTGCTCCATTTTCTTGCTACGCATTGGGTTGTAAAAGCACTTCACCTATTCCGTAAGCAATCATTGTTAAATCTTTCTAAATCTGCTTACGCATGAAAATGGAGCTACTACAAAACTTTATTCCTAAGCATTTGATGGAATGGTTTAACAAGGCTCCATCAAAGAAATCTGCATGTTTTAGATCTCTTCCCTTGAATATGTAATTACTCATTCCCTTGAATCAAATAATATCAAACAAGGGATACAATGAAAATAATATCACCATAGACATGAATCTGTAATTACTCATTCCCTTGAATTAAATACATATATCCGAAAGACTTTTACAAAGGTTGAGAAGAATGTCATGGTTTATAAAATGCGAAATTTCAAAATGGTATTGTGACTCATTTCCACGATCTCATATCAAACAATGCTGCCGCCAACTTCTTCCTATAGTTTCGAGCATGGTTTGGATGACGTATAACCTCTATAGCCTCACCAGTAACCAGGCAACGAAGATACATTATAACAAAAACTCCACAATCTCTACTGCACGAGAAAAGAACATATTGGTTAGTTACAACTTCAAGAGAGGATATTACGATAATAGAAATAAGTTTAGTTTTAAATTGGAGTAACCTTATCTGTTGTTGGGGAACACCTTGTACTCGAACGACAAATGCAGCAAAACAAAATACAAAACATAATCTGTTAAATGGAGAACTTACAAACAAAGGAAATAGTCATTATCCTTGTTCAGATAAATGACCAAATAGAGGCCTGGCCTAGTTGGATATCCGACTATGCACTTTAGTTCATAATTAATCATGATACCCAAAGCTGTAATGAGGTGTATATAAAGCTAAAGATAGGTTGTCCCTTTCCTTTCCTCTTCCATTTAGTGGTTACTACATACAGTCTTCTTCTAGGTGCCAAGAATTACACACTTTAGTTCATAATTAATCATGATACCCAAAGCTATAATGAGGTGTACATAAAGCTAAAGATAGGTTGTCTCTTTCTTTTCCTCTTCCATTTAGTGGTTACTACATATAGTCTTCTTCTAGGTGCCAAGAACTACACAAATACACAAGTTGAAGTTTTGTTGCATTTCTACAAACAACTAATCTTTGAGCTTTTGAAATTAAAACACAAAGTTTCCTAACCAGACAAGTTTCAGCAGGATAACTTAGTCCAATCTGTAGAGCTTACATATACATTTTTCATTTAAACAATTATTACGTAAAAAGATTTTAAATCCATAGGCACTCAGGATTCTTCCCTTTCAATACATATATATTTCCTGGAACAATCAACCTCTTTCATAGGTAAAAATCATATGGAAGTTACCCCAATATGCTCATAGATGATTGACAACTAATTCATGCAAAACATCAAACATATTGCATTCAATTTCATTGCTAAAAGGCAGTGCTAAAAGCCAAAACAACAAGAACAAAACAATTTCAAAATTGAGGAAACAACAATTAGGGAACTCACAGCAGGAAGAACTTAAAACCAAAACCTCGAACTTTCTCCAAAAAGATTGAACCCAAAATCCGAAATAGAGAAAAACCCTAAGTCTCCGCACACCCTCGGCAACCAATCCTTAACAAATCTGACATCCACCAAGTATAGATCATCGAAATTCGGCCTTCACATCGTCGTACGTGATTCCACGCAGTAGCTTGTGGACACCAATCGAAACAAACTTGATGCTCCAAAACTGTTGCACTCAAGACCTATTTATTGAACATGGCAGAGGCAAGTAGTGAAGAGAAGGCAGAGGTCAGAGGCAAAATGACATTCAAAATCGAGAAGCAGATGATATGAAAAGCAAAGAAGTCACATCAAAATAGAAGAGCAACGATGGTGAGACGCGAAGAGGTGATGCCAGACATGAGAAGCTGCAAAGGTGAGAAGAAGCAAGCTGTGAATTTTGTTTGATTTCTAATTTTGGTATTTTTATAATTTTTAAGGTTATATAAGTACCTTTACTTGATAAGAAGGGTTAGAAATAGTTAAATTAAAAAAGGGGGTTAGATATGTGAAGTGAACACTGGAAGGGGTTACGTAGGGAAAATTGGCCTAAATTCATGTTAGTTGATATGTTTTACTCTTTACTTTTCAAAACTATTATACAAGGTTAAAATCAAGTAGCATTTTTATATTTTATTGAATGATGATACTCTTTCTAAATTTTATCCTAGACATTACTAGGGATTGATTGGGCACAACTTTTTTAGAACAATTTCAATTTGATATAAAAGCTTCAAATAATTACTCTGAGATCATTACTTTAAAACAAAATTTTTCTTTCTATAACCCACCCTTAAGAAAAACAAAAGATTTATATGACAAAAAATATTTTAAATCTTATACACAATTTAAAATGAAATTATCCTTTATATGATCTTTATTCTCTTTTTATTATTTTGTTATAAAATATAATCACACCTAAGTCTCAATTTATCAAATTATAACATTCTATTATTCTTCTCTTTTTCATCTAAATTTTTAATCTATAAATAAAGATAAACATATATAACTTTTTACCTAACACATCTCTTATATATGTAGACTTTTTTGATAACAAAATTTTGTTATAAACTAAACATTAACGAAAAAATTTTAGTCCACTCGAAGAAATTTTTTTTGTTACGCCACTGATTGTACCCCAAATGTATATTTAAGATAGGTTTGCCAAGTGAATGGGTGATGTGGTAGATCTAATTTTTTGTTATGTCATTTAGGATGCATAATTTTGAAATAAGTTTTTAGATATGTATCACTGCTCATTTTTATTAGAAATTATACTAGTCTTACAAATTTAATTTACATACAAACTCTTATATACAAACTGATATGCCATAAAATAATTAGACTAATAGATACACAAAATAAATTCATTTAATGAAGGGTGATGATATGTGAATAGATGAGTGATGTCGTATCATTTGTATATATAAGTTTGTATATAAAGATTATAAGAGTAGCGCTACTATTTTATTAGACATATATGTTGCGAGGGTAGGCTTACACGTACGTTTCATATATTATACAGATTATGGAATTTCCATTCAAAAAATTATAACAGGTTTTTGATTGCTCTCAGTTTTTTTTTAATTGATATTTAAAGATTTTTCTTAATAAATAATAAAAGAGAAAATGATAGCAATACTCCTTTTGACATTTATTTATTTACTTTCTTATCTTTTGTGTCGACACATGTTCATAAACTTTTAATTATGAATATATAGTTGAGTTAATGATACAATTGACATTACTGCAATAAAGGGTCTAAAATTTGTTTCTGACATTTCTCTTTAATATTATTTAATAGACTTATTATTCCAAATATATCCTTAAGATGGGATTTATTTAGATGATTATTGGGGTTTAGAGAGTATTACTAGTTAGTAGTCTGGATGCTTCGGCCCAGTCCACCAAAAGGCCCATCCGAGAAAACTGCCCTTGTGTACATCATACTTTGCGCATACAAACTTTGATAAACAGTCAACAAGAAAACATTGTCCTCATCGTCAAAACGGTAAAATTAATATAATTTAATCAAAACGTGGAATTTGGATCAAAATACATAATATTATAACTAACGGGTTGACGATTAAAAAAAAAATCGAAAACCGAACCACACTGTGAAACTGAACCGAACCAGCCTAAATCAGAGAAAAACTGATCGATGCGGTTCGATTTGCCGTTTGGGTGATGCGATTTGGCCAAACTAACACCGCATACATTTTTCAAAAAAAATTTAAAAAAGCTACGTGGTACAGTGTAATTGATTAGCATGTAATTATAGACAGACCTTACAATATCCAATACTACCTTATCCATAATCTAATTTCTAAATTCCCCAAATTAAATTTTCAAAAAACCCAAAATCTAAGACTAGCTCACGCATCTATGTCTCTCTAGCCTCTCTTGGGCTTGCCCATCTCTCAATCTCTCTTTCTGGTGATCACTCACCCTGCACCTCACTCATTTCCTTTTTTTTTTTTTTTTCTAATTGTATAACGTTTTATAATTATATTGAAAGTTCATTAGTTATAAGTGGAAAATATAAAAGTTATTCAATGGATTGAAAATTCGGAAGATTTTGGAAATTCTAATGTTGATACTAAAGAATTTTAAAGATCTTTTTTTTTCATATAATTAAAAAGCATATTCGGTACCAAAAAATTGTAACAGAAATTATGCAAGGTTACAACGGGCCCAAACCCAAACCCAAACTGAAACGGGTCAAACTGTACCAAACTAACACATTGTGGTGTGTTTAGTACGGTCTGGGGTTTGCACGCGATGCAGTTCGGTTTGGATTAAGCCAAATCGAACCGCACCGGTTGGTTTCCACCCCTAACTAAAACTTAGAAATAGAAGTCAAAGTATTCTTCAGTTTTCACCTAGTTGTTTTAGAAAGCGTGAGCACATTCCTGAGCATAAATAAGAGAATAAGAATCCAAAGATTCTTGATTAGTTTGCGAAGGACTTGCTAATATTTACATTGAACGAAACTTTATTAATCCTAAAATATTAAAGGTAATCAATTAATTTCTTCCTATATAAGTAAAAATTTGGCTAAAAATATTATTTATTGAGTAATGCTACTCATACAAATTATTTATATAAACTCATCCGTACAAACTGACGTAGTATCTCTATATAATTGTCACATCATCCATGTTAATTAATGTCATTTATTATTAATATATATTTATCAAATCACTGTATTTATTTGTCAAATCACATTATGTCATGTCACTGTATTTATTTATCAAATCACTGCATTTATTTTTCAAGTCTTCTGGCCAACTAATTAGTTCCAAGGACCGATAAAAAAAGCCAATTATATGTCGAATTTCTACCCAAAGTTTCTTAAAACTTCCAGTAGTTTCCACTTCAGGCTCCTGCAAGGTTCCACGAAACTTCCATGGAGCTGGAAGAAAGAAGCAGAGAAAAACTTCACCAATTTGCCAATAAAGAAGATGAAAAGTAGAAAGGAATGTGAAAGATTAACTAAAACCTAGTGGCTTGTTGCAAACTTGGACGCCTAAGGCTGCGATGATTCATAGATCAAAATTAAAGCAAAGTATGCAAACTTACGTGTCGGATGATTTGTTTTTTGGTGACCCGATTCGCTGAATCTCGCCAGAATGACGCTATCGCAAACGTGGTTTATTTGACGCACGTCAAGTTGTACAGTACAAGAAGGAAGGAAATTGCTTCCTCTATATCTCGACTCTGCCTTAGCCAGTTCAGTGCCTTCTTTTACTTTCTTTCCGTGTTTATTTTATTCCAAGCCAATTGAATCCTACTCTCTGCCACGGCATGCATGCGCTTATCAGATCAAGAGTTACGACATGGTAAAGAGGAATAATGCTACTTAAGAAAATTAAGAAAGCTTTGATTTGTCAAGCATCAACAATTCAAAGTCCTAATATACCCATTTTTATGAGCCTTATTTTAATACGGTTTAATTTTATAAGTTCTACTTGAGAAAAAACGTAAACAATTAACAAGTAATGGACTAGGAGTAGCTCTGTTAGTTTAAATTATTGTCTTTAATCTACCCATTAGCAACTTCCAACTTCACCAAACCTAATCTTCCAATTTATTTATGTAAAAATTGCTTTGAACATACTTAAATATCGTACTTAACTCCTTTGTTAAAAATTGAACGTATTTGAAAAAATTACTTACTTTAAAATGAGGTCATAATGATGCCTGATGGGGATACATCCACCATTGATCTTTATCAACAAACATCCATTGTTTTGTGGAAATAAATGCAAAAATTATCTTTACATTGTCGTATTAAGTGCTTAAAGCTTTGGGTCAAAATTTGTGTGCTGGCCTTGGGTTAAATTAAATCACAAGAACCCAGCAACCCAAAACTGATATCATCATCACGCGTAGTCAAGGGCCAACATGTGCTCACAATGAGGCAAATGGTCTCTTAAAATAAAGTTTCGAAGTGTCACAATTTCACAGCTCATTTATTAAACCAACACATACGCTCAATAAGATAAGGAAATGAATAGTGTCCTTAACGATGAACTTTCCAATATAAAGAATTTGATTTCATAATATTAGACATTAGATGAATCGCTCATCAATAAGCGAGTTTTTTCGAAGTCAATCCATGATATAACTCTGTGCCTAAGGCTAAGTGGCTACTGGCTAGACCTTGGCTGGCATATTAATTAGTTTACAGCAAGTAATGTTATAAAACTTTCCCATCATATAAGTTGACCGATAATATATTGAAGTCTTGGGCCCTTGCTAATAAAATAAGATAGTTAACTAGCTAATTTGCACAACTTAAAAACCAATCACACAATCAAGCACCCGGGGAAGAGCACCAGCCATCTCGGGTCCATTTACTTTATCATTGATTAAGTCACCATTAAAAGAATTATATTTTGACAGCGAAGAATATGTTTTGATAATAAAAAATAATCGTTTGATAAGTGCACTGATGTTTCAGTAATAATATTAACCGTGCATCAAAAGTTAATTTATATTTATGCATTTGAAGTCCTCAAGGGGTATGATTTTAATTAAGGGAAGCATATTTTATCCCAAGATCAGAGTTAGGAAAAGGTTTAAGATTCATAACTCGTGTTTCTGCTTCGCTGTTCCAAATCTGTTCTATTGAGGTTTGATATAATTGGATTCATCATCAAAAACATATTCTTATTTATTTTTTTAGTAAAAAAAAATATAATTTAAAACAAATCTAATATGAATTTACTTAAACCCTTTAAAAGAATTAGATCCAAACACGTAGCAGACTAATCGTAGATCTAAAATTTTTTATCTCAAATCCTTCCTATCCAGGTTAAGTTAAAATATCATTCCAGAAACGTTAAACAGTCTAACAAGTATTCATAACTGCCATCTATATATTGCGTAGAAATGTTGTAACAACTAGCCAGCCAAAGTAGAACACCATCTGCATATAACGTCAGTTGAGTGAACCTAGACACATGAAAAATAATAGAAGGGAAGGAGTTGGAAGTAATTGGCTTGAAGGAAGATGCAGTTGAAAGTTGACAAGATCAATTCACCAAATGCATGGAACCACTTGCAGGAGTCTGCTACGTGTATATATGCCAATGCTGGGGCAGACTTGGTTTAGTCATTTTAAATATGCTTCAGTCATGTGGTGGCTGCCCTGCATTTAATATCCTATTATATATCTTGGTTTTGACAATCGACCTGACGGCTGTTGCTCATCAAGGATGACCATTTCCTTTTCAAATTTATTACACTTAGTTGTTGAAATTATAATTAACTAAACATTCAAATCACATATATGTAGTAATATGGTAGTTTAACGTTAATTAATTTGAAAGGAAAAGAGTTAACTAGTGTTGTATAACTCTTATGAAAATTATTTCTTATTTTCTCTTATACTATTTATTTTTTTAAATTAGGAGTAATTAATGAGAGATCTTGCCAAAAGTATTTTTCAGATCCAATCAAAATTTATTTGAAAAAAATAATAATATTTGGGAAAGAACTAATTAACTATAATTGTTTCTTAAAGTTATTGTGTGCCTTTATTTTTATTAATCTCGTTTTATTCAAGTCATCATCGTGAAATTTTATGTCATCTCCTTGAATTTTTACTTATGGTTTTGAATTTATAGTTGACAAGTACAAACCCTAATGTGAAAGTATTGGAAAAATACACAATAATTAAAGAACGGAAAAGGAAATGAATGAGAATACACATTTATAATTATAATGCACATGTTATTTTAATTTCTTTCAAAATTTTCATGCCTATACTCAATTTATGTCATCATTATCAAATCTTTTGCTAAATAAATATGAATTTTTATCTACTTCTTGTCCGAACACTAAACCGCAGCCATAATTTTGAAAATAAAAAAAAAACTTTATATATATTTCGCCATATTTTCAACTTGGTTTATGTGATCAAATTAAGTAAAAAAGGAAAGGCTTCTGATTCGATCTGGAACATTAATACTTGCCTTCACGTTTTACTTGAAAATTAATAAAAAATAAAATTACATGTAATTTTATGGTTTAAACTCAATATATTTATGTTGAATTGAGTAAATGTCAAGTCTAATAAAGAAGTTTATATTTCCATATAAGTTAATTTTCTTAAGAAATAAGAACTCGTTTATTAGATTATAATTTCATGGAACGAACTTTGATTTTTATTCTTAAGTCGTAAATAAAATAATCTTTTCTTCATCAATTGATATGACTAATTTGCTTAATATAGATTACTAGATTTATAAAATGTTTTTGTTGATGCACAAATTTCAAGCAGTCGGAAGACAGATGAATAACCCGTTGTAGGTTGCTAGGTTGAGAAGCTGGGAAAAGAAAAGACAGTTAAGGATGTCGATGGTGTTGATGACAACCCTCTGATACTCAAGTTAGAATTTGACATACCAGAGTTCCTCTAGTGACAGAAGCTGTCAACTGTAAGAAAATCTATAGAAAGAGAGTTTCTTAGGAAATGTGCATACTTTAAACTTAAATACGAGAGTTTATACAGATAAGAGGTTTATTGTTTCAACCAATTAGTGGAAGCTACATTTGTCTAACCATGATGCTTATTATTGATTTTCGTGTTTGAGATGATTGATAATTATAAGAAGAGTTTATACGATGAGTGTCACTTAAGGGGAGTTTAACACAATCAATCTACTATATCATAGAGGTAATTAGGGTGACTAAAGCCTGATTAAGACGATTATAACAATTTTGATATTAAATCTTGTTTATATTAGAGGTCAAATATTAAAGTTTAAATTTATACCTATAAGTTAAAATTTTAGATAAAGTGTTTAATTTATGTCAAAATTATGAATTTTTTTAATTTAAATAAAATATTTTTTTTGAACCCTCTATATCAAAATTAAGAAACATTTTATATTTTATTTTTACGAGAAAGGGTAAAAATAGAAATCTTAATGCGATGAAAATTTTATGTCGGCTAGCGTGGTAGAACGGCCTAGTGTGAACGCTTAATAGCTTGCGATTTAAGAAACATTTCTAGGATTATAAAAATTTCCCACGTGAAATTTTTATGCTTCCCCCTAGACGTATTCTCATATTTTACCTTCCCATACGCAAAGAACACTATATCCTTTACTTAGTATTTTGCTTCGGCCGTGCTGTACCTTTCAGGAAGTGCTTTCAAACAAACGTTTACAAATAATTAAAAACGCTTTCTTCACTTATCCCATAGTGTTAACTAAACTAATAGTAGAAATCTAATAGAAGCCCAAGTGCAGGATTATGCTTGGTTTTGAACTTATTTCCAAGCTTTTGCTTAACTGTCCAACAAAGCAGTCTTAGCTGGCTGTTCTCAGTAGTGTAAACTCCAATTAAGGCATAATTAATTGACAGATAACCCGAGAAAGGACATTCTTGTTCCCTTTGTTTTAGTTGTTAAGCTAATAATATTCTATAAGAAAAAGATGGATAACCCCACAAGGCCACGTTTGGAGCGGAATTAATTGGCATTGATCACACGGCACCCTATTGCGTTTAGACTTCTTCAGATTAGGCTTTACTTGGAGGTTGCTATTCCTCTACTTGATAGCAGTTTCGTGGGGAAGTGGGTCAGTCCGAGTAACGTAGTGTATTGATTGTTTCGTTGTGGCCATGTATGAACAACTGAAATTTTCTTGTGGACAACTTGATAGACCGTGTTTGGTGCGAGAGAAACGGAGAGAAAAGATCAAGAAAGAAGAGGGTGAGGGTAAGGGGGAGGGGGAGGTTGAGGGATCTAGGGGACTTTGTATTTTCTCTAGAAAATATAATGTGGGCAAGCAAGGCAGGCGGCCACCCTCTAACAAGCAAGGCAAAGAATTGACTTTACAAAGTGGGAATAATGGACATAGGATAGGAATGAATAAATAATTTAGGGAAGAAATGCACATTTGACAAATAAGTGGCTTAACCCACGCAAAAGACGTTTGTTGTACTGTGAGATTAAGATTGATGATGCCAACATGTGCATTAAAGGCATGAACCACATGGGGAGGGTCACCCACTGACCACTGGCTTAGCTCAACCCATTCCATCTAGCTATAACTCGTAACATGGCAGCCTAGCCAGCTCGTGACTGGTTCTTGTTTGTAAAGCACAACTCCACCACCGCCACCCACTATTTTCACAACTACACTCTGCCACTGCCCCCTGCCCCTGCCTCTGCCTGCTGTTTCTTTGCTGTACTTTCTTTGCTTTTATTGTACATTCCGCTTAGAATTTGTACAATAAAAATTAAAAAAAAAAATTCTAACTGAGGTTTTATCGATTAAAACCAAGGAAATGAAGTTGCATAAGGGTTTGTTTTACTTCAATTTGTTTATAAGAAACTTGCAATTTGACTAATCCACTTCACGTTCAACCTTTATCCCTGATCCACTTATTACGTTAGAACCAAATTTTTAACTTTTGAGTAAGTTCAATTTATACAGAATTTTAAAAAAATTCTTGGATTTATACTTATTCTCGGTTTTATTTATGACAACAAATTTGATCATAAACCAACTGCGGAACTTAAATTGTATGTTCAGTTGGCATAATATCAACCGTCCATAATTTAAAATAAAGAACATATATAAAAATTGCTGATGAGATTAAAAATTAATAAATTCCGGAAAATATTATAGATGTAATATTTTACAATATTGAGTACTAAAAGAATGAATGAATCACACTGCAAAGAACAATTCCCTGTACAGATACAATTCATCTCATAAAGAAGACCTAAAAAAAGAAACAAAATAAAGTAAAATAAAAAATGAAGAATCTTTTTCATTTAATCTAAAATCAATCTTAATTATGAAGAAGAAGTCAACAACTGGGCATCGTGATTCATGATTAACAATCTGGGTTTCTTGGCCGGCAAAGGACTCTCCACCTCCTGTGAACAGAACTCCGGCAAGGCCGGTAAGTTCAGGTCAAACCCACGTTGACTGCTGGAGCCACCGCCTTCAGAGAGGGTGACCCCACTGGCACTAGCTGTAGCACTAACAGTAGTTGTTGTTGTTGCAGTATTGTTATTGTTGCCGCCTTCATAGTGGCACCTTTTGTGACCGCCCAAAGCTTGTCCCGAGGGAAAAGTCTTGTGGCAGATGGAACACTCGTGACTCCTCCCACCACTTGCGGTGGTGGAGGAAGGGTAAGGGTTGATGTCAGCACTGGTGGTTGCGGTTGTGTTGGTGGTGGATGACTCGGTGGTGGCGTTCTTGCGGTGGCTGGCCTTGTGTCCACCAAGCGCTTGGTAAGAATTGAAAGCCTTGTGGCAAACTGTGCACTCGTAAGAAAGTTTCAAACTCGGAGGCTCTGGAACTTGTACTTGTTCTTCTTCTTTTTTATTTTCATGAGAGGTGGTGGTGGTGTTGTCGTTGTTGGTGCTGCCTCGAGCGAGCATAATAAGGCAAAGAGCCAAGTACTCCTCTTCGGTTGGAGGAGATTCACTTCTGGGTCGCTTTGATCTCTTCCTCTTAGTCCAACTATCCTCATAGCTGAAGGGTTGATGAGCCGGGCCATGAGCACTAGGAGAGTTGAGAGCTTCAAGAGCCATAACAATAACAAATCTCAAGTACGGTGTTGAATGACGAGTTAGCTAAGCTAAGCTAAGCTAGAGAGCCTTAGAGAGCAAGAATGTGAAAGGGGGTAGAGACTTTGATAATTTGGTTATGAACGAGGAAAGAGTGAGTGTGAGGGGTTTATATACAAAACGAAGAGTGAAGTCGGTCAACTAAAAAGAGGGTAGTGGAGATGGGGTGGGGGGAAGGTGAGTGACGGACTGAGCTAATACACGAGAGAGAGAGAGAGAGAATAAAAGACTGACTAATTCAAGTCAAAACAAGGGTACGCCTGCACTTTTTTAACTCAACAAGACTTGCTTGGTAAGAGGTGGAATTACTTGCGCTTGGGGCTACTTAGATTGGAGATTAAGAGAGACTTTAGGGCGTGTGGAGCACGTTTTATTTTGATAATCAATTACTGCGTAATTGAGCTTCTAAGAAGGTTGGTTTTGTGTAATGATATGCAGATTTTATTATATAGTTTCCACTGCCTTAATTATGTTTTGGTATCTCTATAATATCTTAGCAAGATTTTTGCATCATAGTGGGGTTTTTGTTGCTTCCCATTTCTTAGTAGAGTGCTTGAGGTTGGTAAATTATTAGTTAGGAGAGAATTAGATGTATTTTAACATTTATTAGCCCACTAACTCATCTTTTAACCCTTTTTCTAGATGAGAAAATAAATTTTATATCTAAATTTATTTTTCAATGTAATTATTTTCATTTTAGTGTAACTGAATTCGACATTGACATAACCTATTCCACTTCAATTTAAATTCTTAAATTTGTCCTCTTTTTGAATAATTTTATTGTTAATAAATTAACAATAATTGGTTCTTAAAAAACCCACAACTAACAAACAAATTATATTCTTTATTCTTAAAAATATGCTGGCAAAACACTAGCATCACTTTCAATTTTCCTTTTAAAATCGCCATTTGGCATATTTTGCCACTTTGGTGAAAACTTAGAACAACTCAAACAAAAGTGAGAATATTCCACATTGTAGCAAGTTTTAACTTCTCTTGCTCACAAGATTAAGTTTCATTTCCCTTTCGCCCGCAATATTTTATTTTACATTTTTATCAACCCCGTGTTAAATTTAAGTATTAGCATCTACTAAACATTGTGGAGTTGGAGTCACGTCTCACGCATACACGCGCATAGATGTGCCGCTTTTAAGTTTTGTGCTTGGCTTTTGGAAGTTTCTTTTCTTTGTTGGTTGGCTCACCGAAGGACAGCTGCACATTAATGTGAAGAAACATCAAACATCCAATATTGAACGCGTGGGTAAATAGTGACTAGGACCATTTTGAGGTTTACCCTCTTCGTTGTCATGAAGGAAAATACAAAGAAGGGAATTTTATTAAATTTTAATTACTAAAAAGCCCATTCCAGTTTTGAAGATTGAATATTAATTTGAAATTAATTAGATGGTACAAATTCAGTTAAAATTATTTTTAATTTCTTTTTGCAATGTACTTGTTCGAGGTTTTTTTTCCCCGTATTAATGTGATTGTTAATTTGTTCATAGAATAATAGTTTAATATTTAAGGACTTTTTTAGCTAAAATTTTTTGCTTAAAACTTAACTTAAAAATCTATGCTCTTCATCCAATTTGATCGGAATATTTTCTTAAAATTTGAATTCATTACTTGCATTTAAACACCCGGGGTGCGAAAATTGATAAATTGGCTTTAATAAATATAATTTTTAACATTAGATATTGACTCCTAATCGAATCAAATGAGATGACTTATTGAAAATTTAAAATAAACTTTTAAGTAAACACATCAAATTTATAATAATGTTTAGGATTGCTATATTAATCAAAATAAAAAAAATTTGATATAGTAATATAAATATTAATGTTGGTATATGAACCTCCAAATTAAAATTTGTTGGATCAAATAATTAATTAAAATGATAAAATAAGATATAATCACTTAAAATCCTCTATAATATATCAATTAAAAAAAATGTTACAACATAGCAATTGATATTAAACTCATCAACGAGATCATTAGCCCAAGCAAATACCCTACCTAGAGAAATAATTAAATTGAAAAAACAATTATTATTAGCCGATATCATTTGTTTAAAAAACTTCACTAATGCTCACCTCAATCGATCATGATTCACCTAATACTATAAATCGTACTTACTATTGGCATTATTTCAAAATTAATATAAATTAATTAACAAATGATTAGTCAATACATTATTATATAGCTAGCAAGATTACATATCCATTAAAAATAAGATTTGGGTGAGAAGGGTATTTCCGTCAAATTGGTTACTATGTGAGCTAGCTCAGTTCAGCACAGTTAGAGTGAAACTGTGGAACACTGCACCTGTGTCTTCAATTGACGCGCAACCGTCACGGCATACGGCACGCAACGCGCTTCACTTTTATTTTTAAAAAAATAAAACGAGGGATACGTGGCAGATTAACGACCATTTTATTTAGTAATGTACTTTGAGATGACCGACAGAGAGAGGGAGATCGTGATGGAGATTACATCAAGCCGTCCATTTGTTTAGGAGTGTCTGTGAGAATGCAACGTGGAGACAGCTAGCGTGAGGACACGACACGTGTCAGTAAGGGCGGTTGGACGTATGTGCTTGAGTATTCTAGTGGCTGCAAGTACGTTAAGGGTGGTCGAATGGTGACGTGGACGATTTTAAGATGACTTGGCTGTGAAGAAGTTCGTTGGGTTTGGGTGATGTTATCACTTACTTCACTGGAGCTTTTGTTTCTCGTTTAGGTTCGTTTGATCGAAAAAAAAAATGAGTGAAAATCAGAAAATGACAATAAATTGGGTGGATTTAAAATGATTGATTTTTTAAAATGTATATACCATGACCCTGTGTAATGTATTTGATAGATAGAGTATTTAAAACAATTTTTAAACGTTCTTAATAGTATTTGATACAGTATATGATAAATACTAGATTTTAAAATTTTTCTAAAAAATATATATAATATGATAAAATTTCATGGAGAATTCCATTATGAAAAAAGGGGGGAAAAATTAAGGTAATAATAGACTCATTTTCCTCCCTTCTTTACGAATCAGGAAAGAGTGATTTCGATGGTTGTTGTAATTCAATCCGCAAACCCAATACACAAATTTAGTTCAAGATTCCAAAGGCACATCGAGCATTCCATTAATATTTCGCATTGTTACCTCTTTGACAAGTTAAAATTAAATGAATAAACCTCCAGGGAATACATGCAAAATTCAAGTTCGTTGCTTTGAATTCTTCAGCGTCACGTTGATGCTTGCCAAATCAAACCTTTCTTTTCAACTTAAGATACGGCATTATTCCTCTTCTAACATGTCGTAACTCGTGATCCGATAAGCACTTGCCGTGGCACACAGTAGAATTCCATTGGCTTGGAATAGAATAAATAAGAAAGTAAAGTAAGAAAGAAAGTAACAGAAGGCACTAGCTAGGCAGACTCGAGATATGGAGGAAGCAATTTCCTTCCTTGTCTTGTACAACTTGTCACGAGCTAATTAAATTTAAGGCATTCCACGTTTGCAATAGCGTCAGTTTGGGGAGATTTAGCCAATTTGCTCACTACAACAAAACAACTCATCCGACACGTAAGCGTGCTTGCTTTGCTCGGATTTGCTTTGTGATCACCGCAGCCTTAGCGTCAAAGTTTGCACCAAAGCCAACAGGTTAATAATCTCTATACTTCCACATTTACTATACACTTTCTAGCTACTTCTCATCTTCTTTATTGGCAAATTGTTGAAGTTTTTCTCTGGTTTTCTCTTCCAGTTTCATGGAATTCTCGTGGAAGCTTCCAGGAGACTGAAGTGGAAACCTACTGGAAGCTTCAAGAAACTTTGGGTAGAAGTGGGATAATTGGCTTTTTTATCATTCTCTGCAATTTGTTGGCCAGAGGACTGAAACGTCAACAACTTCACCCACATCCTTCCTAGATTAATTCAATTACTAATTGGTCACCGATTTTACCTTTCACATGCATATTAAGATTAGGTCTATAAACACTGGACTCGGTTTATCTAGAGATAACATTATTTGCATCTATTCAGTCATATAAATCAGAAAAAATTGAATTATTTTTTTGGCCCACGATTTACTTGAGGAAGAAATAAATCCCAATTAGTCGACCACATGATTAATTTGCAAGAATAGTACCAATTTCAAGAACAATACGACAAAATTTACTTGTATTAAGTGAAAGAAGACAATTATTCATTTAATTTTCTAGGAAACGGATAAGTAACGGACTAATATTAAAGTAAGATTACTTAAAATCACATCACTCTCAATCTACAATTTTGTCTTTCTGATGAAGAGATAAAAATAAAAGAAAAGTTTTGGTTAAGGGACTAGACATTATTTATGAATTGGTTGAATTTGATTTTCTTCGGTCAAGCCCGTGTCATGTGATCGTTAAACCACATTAAAGTTTCTTTCAATGTGAAATATACCAAATAATTTACAGAAATTTCAACAATCTTCGGATTCTTAATTCTCATATTCTCTCTAATTTGCTCGCACTTTCTTAAACAATCAAGTGAAGACTAAAGAATCCTTTAGGTTGTGTTCTACAGTTTTGGTATTATGTATTTTGAGTCAAATTCCACGTTTTGATTAATTTTATTAAGAAATATATATTTGACAGTTTTGATAATAAGGACAAATGTGATTGTGATGTGCTGCTGTTGACCGCTGAAAAAGTCAGTATCATGCAAAATATGATGTACAACAGAGGCAGATTTGTTGGGCTAGGCCTTTTGATGTACTAGGCCGAAGGGCAAAACCAGCTTGACTTAATGAGTCAATAAAAGAGCCCATTTGCCTCATTGTGGTGAGGCCTGATGATGAGAAGGTCAGTTTTGGGTTGTTGGCTACTTGTGGGTTATCTCAAGTCCAATTGAACCTTCTAGGCCAGACTACAAATTTTGACCCAAAGTTTAAGCATGATTATAAAATATCTGCACGAGTAGCTTACAGTCAATCATGAAATTAAACAATTAATGTTTACTCATTGATCAAGGAGAGAATCTGTCATACATCCGCTGCAATGCAGCGGATGCAATCAGAGGCCGCCACGTAGGCGCCACATCAGCATGTGATGCCTACGTGGCATATTCTGGGCCGTCCGCTGCATTGCAGCGGATGTACCCAAGTTTCTCTCTTGATCAAGAAGATGGTAGAAGTACCCTCATCAGTGATAAGTACGACCTCATTAAAATGAAAAATTTGTTTAAAGACTTTTAAATTTCAACGACGGAGTTAGCTAGGTAACATAAAGCATTAATTTGTTTTACATAATTAACTTGGTAGACGGGAGTTTGTGAAGTTCCAACTAGATGGATTAAAAAACTAAACTTAAAACTAGTTGAATTAAATTCTCTAATCACTTAATATGAGAAATTTTTATTTTAAAATTCAATTAAAATACCTTAAAGTCTACTTTAATCTTTCATTTTTTTATAATCCATTTTCTCAGCTATATTTTTATTTTCGTAAATATTTTTATGACATATGAATTCAAATTCGCCAAGTGACCTGATCAATTTGCCCTATATAAGTTTTTCTCTCTTTCATTGATTTTTATGTTTAAATTTTAGTGTGTGTGGGATTGTTGTTAAAAATCTAAAATTTGATTATCAATTAAATAATTCATGAGTAACTACTAGCTAGCCGATTCCTAATATAGAACAAGTGATACAAAGCATTAGAATTTTCAAAAGTTTAAGCAAAAAATTAGACACAAGATAACAAAGCGAATGGACTGGTTAAGCTCTAGCTAAGCAGCTGGTACATAGGACTTGCATATGCACTCCAATTAGTTTGGATTTAATCCTGCATCCATAAGATAAGATGCTGCAGCCGGTCATATATTAAAATGAAATAAATAAAAATTTAGAATAGCTTAATAAATAGTTCTAGAGTACTCCCATAAAAAGAAATGTGGTTGTAGATCATATAAACAAGAGCTTTCACAGTATAATCAGGTTTATTCGATATATATATATATATATATACACACACACACGTGCGTACACAATCCTACTCTAACATGGGATCCCGCACTTTTGTTTATATTCGAACCTTTAGCTTGAACCGTTGGATTCATCCAACGTCTACAAACACTTCCATGAAAAGCTTTAACAATTTAATGCTAATATCCTCTCTTTGAATCTTTGATATCCTCTTTCCAGCTGCAACTGTGAGACTTTACCCAAAATTTTCTCTGTCTTATGAATTTCTCTCACCTTTGATTTTATGTTCCTCCGGTTCACCATATATTTCTCACATTCCCGTAAAATACTTCTTCACATCAGGTTATTCATCTTAAAATCCAATCGAACCTTATTTTCTCTTTCATCTGATCAACTTCTCAATCAAAACTTATTCATCCTAGCAAATATTTAATCTCTTTTCCATCTTTTTTTTTTTTGTTTCTCAATAATGTTGAAACCAAAAGGGTGGGTCAGAGTCTATAGACTCAAAGCAAATACAAAACCAAGAAAGGCATCACAAGTTAGGTCATGAATCGTCATACAAAGCCGAGATAAAAAGATGGGCAAAAAAGTTATGTATTTGGTGATCCATTTGATTTGAAATAAAGTATAGAAATATAAGGCAGAAACAAAACTGATATATAAATGGAGGAATAGAAATGGAGAGAATCAATTAGAAAGAGGTTGATAAAATTGAACTTGAAGTAGAGAGAGTGCCAACATTGAGTTTTTTAGTTTTTTATTTATAATCTGGCAGTTGCAATCGCACCGCACGAGAGAGAGAGAGAGGGGATGTCAACATTTAATCGTAGAAGAGAGAGAGGAAGTCAACATTTAATATTATGGCTTTTAATGGAATAGTTTCTAGATGTTGGATGAATCCAACGGTTCAAGTTAAAAGTCTGTATATAACATAAGTGCGGGATCCCGTATTAGAGCAAGATTGTGTGTGTGTCTACACACACACACATATATATATATACACACACACACACTTTGAATAAAGCTTTCACCACTGAAGATAAATACAAGAAAAGCACACATGTAAGAATACTATACAAAGATACAAATTAAGTGGACATGCACGGTTGTTCTAGTGTTGTTCCATATCGATTTGACAAATGACATATTATCTTACGTGACATATGGGCACGAAAATTTTTAAGGCAATTCATTCTTGGATGTGAAACATTATGCTTTTTCGCAATGTAGAGTTAATTTGTACAGATGCATTAGACGCCATGATGTGGCCGCGGATGACCTTTTGAGCTTAAACATCTCCTTCCTTTCCTTGTTATCCATACCATTAAACGTATGGCATGCCCAAGAAAAAGTATAACAGTCAAGAAACCCTATCCCACCCCACCCTACAGGCAGGGACGGAGCTACATTGGGACGAATTGCCCCCACTGAGTCCAATATGACCATTAATTTTTTTAAAATTATAATTAAATATAAATCATTGTTTAAACATGTAAATCGATCACTTTTTTGAATAAATTATACAAAATTAAATTATTTTATATAAAATACTTATCTTATTTAACTCTAACTTTCATACTATGGACAATGAGTTATAGAAGTATAAAATAATCTGTCTTTTTATTTAATCATTTCATAATATTTGTCTTTTATATTTAATGAAAACTTTCTAAACTTCTTTTATTTTGGATATGTCTTTTACTTTTTTAATTTGAAAATCTTTATATGTATATATTTTTTGATGTATCAAAAAAATTTTAATAAGATATAATATCAAGATATAAATAAAACTATATAATATAACATTTTTTAAACATAAAATCAAAGAAAACTATGTAGTTATTAAGTAAATGTAAAAACTTAATATGTATATTTTCTATTAATTATCTTGTTCTATTTTATTTAAGTTGCCTCCACTAATGAAATTTTTTGGCTCCGTCTTGCCTACAGGCCCTACAGTACGTGCAGCAGGAGTCCGCGCATGATCATAATGAGAATGTGAAAGCCGTGATGCTACAAATATAAGTAAGTCCAATTGCGAGAATTGCAACCCACATGGTGACCATTAAAATTCCCACAAAAAACCAACACTTAAAAAATGTTAAGCCGCTTATGAGCAGCAGTATGCTGAAAAGGGAAGCCGCATAACCTATGGTGTTTGTAATTATGAAATAATCATACTTAGGGTTAGGGATGATAATTCGTATTATTCGTGTTGACCCATTTAATTACTCGTGTCAAGACATGAAATACGGATTTGATACGGTTATTACATGGATTACCCACGTATTATAATCGTGTCATATTTAATTTACATAATTTACTTAATTGTTTAACCTAATTATGCATAATATATTATATGCTATATATTTATATCAATTAAAATTATTTTTAGAATATAAATCTATAAAATATTGTTAAAATCATCATAAATTATTATTTTATAAATTAATTTATTTTATAATATAAAATTTTCAGTTTTATAATATATATGTTGTAAGTATGTAAACAATTTATATCATTAAATGAGCTTACATGTTAAAGATAGACAAAATACATTTAACTATTCGTGTCATTAAACGGGTTGACGTGTTGAATACCTTCAACACGAATCCGATCTATTTATTAATCGTGTATTGTGTTCGTGTCGTATTCATGTCCTGTTCGCGTGTTATGAATAGGATGCTAGAAGGGAAGGCACCTATTACTTCTTGGCCTCGAATGATACAAATGCTAACTGCTCGATTTTGACTATCAACTATTCACAAAAATTATTTTTGCACTATCTTAATTGCAAACAATTGGTGGTAGTGTTAAAGAATATACAGATGAATTTTATAGGTTGGGATCACGTAATAATATTGCTAAGATTAAAAATCAATAGGTTTTAAGGTATATTAGAGGTCTTGTTGAGGAATTGCATAAAAAACTTAAATTATTTCGGGTGTGGACTTTAAGGGCCCGTTTGCAGCCAGGATATAGGGGGGATTGGACAAGATTTTAGGACTAATTTATTAAACCCTTGTTTGGAGCATTTCAAGGGACTGGGATTTGGTCTAATCTTAGTCCCACTAGTAGCAAATCTTTGGGACTAGCAGTCCCATGGTGAACCATGGGATTCCTTGTCTCAAGCTTGGACAAATGATTTTTTATTTTATTTTAATTAATAATAATATGACAATGATATAATATTAAATAAATAATAATTTAAGATAAATTATAAATAATAATAAATAATTGTATATATTATTATTTGTAATTATATCTTTTAAGTTATAATATAAGTAAAATTAATATAATAATATACAAATAATTTAGAAATATTATAAACAATAATATTATTAAGTCTAATAAAATAATAAATAAAATAAAATAAATAATTGTTGATATAATAATAAAATAATAATAAATTTTACTATAATAAAATAAAGGATTATTAAGAAAATATAAATATAATAGTATAAAATATTGAAAAATACATATAAAATACATCATAGTATAGTTATAATTAATAACTAATAGTTTTTAATGATATAATGTTTAATTATATTTTAATCTAGAATTCATGTTGAATGTTTAATTATAAAAATAATGCATTAATAATATTAAATAACAAATAATATTAAATTTAAAATTACTATAATATTTTTAATTATTAATTTTTTAAAAATAAAAAGTAGTTAAATATTTTTAATCTAAAATTACATTAATATTTATTCAAATTAAACTTGAATAAAAATAATTATTTTATATTTAAAATTTGATTTCTTAAAAATTTATTATATATTAATTTAGTCTAGTCTCATATTACACCAAACATAAAACAATACTATCTATAATCAAGTCCAATCTAGTCTAATCCCAATCTAAATTCTAATCTCAGTCCAGTCCTAACTACCAAAAGGGGCCTAAGTGATGTGATTAATTTGGCTTTCACAGCTAAGAAGCATATGTTAAGGTGCATGAATATAGTAATTTAGGGTGGTACAAAGCTATTTACTGCAAACTCTCAGGATCTCTCTAAATACAGTGGAATATTTTCACAACAAATTGAGACTAAGAAAAATTGAGATTTTGCACCTAGTTCAAGCAAAATTGGAGAGAAGAATCAAGCTAAATTTCCCAATCCTTATGCTTGACCTATTGTGGGCAAATGTTGTCGATGTAATCAAGTCAATCACAAATCCAATGAGTGTCCTCAACGCAAGCAAATCAATGTTGTTGAACAACATAATTCTGAGAACCTTGAAGATGATATTGGTGTTAAAGAGGGTGTAGGATAGGAAGAAGATTTCTTGGAAGGTGATGAAGGAGAACCCATTGTTTACATATTTGAAAGTTTATTACTTGCAGAACCTAGTAATACTCAAAGGCACTCAATCTTTTATACTAGGTGCACTATTAACAAACGTATTTGTGACATCATAATAGATAGTGGTTCTTGTGAAAACATTCTTTTCAAACCTATAGTTAAGGCTTTGGGATTACAGATAAAAAAACATCCTAGACCCTATAAAATAGGATGGATCAAGAAGGGTATGGAAAGCAAGGTTTCTGAGCTATGTAAAGTCTAATTCTCTATTGCAAAGTCTTATATGCATGTGGTTAGTTGTGATGTAATGGAAATTGATGCCTGCCATTTGTTGTTAGGTAGGCCTTGGCACTTTGATAGAGATGCTATTCATAAAGGAAAGGAAAATATATATTCTTTTCAATGGAATGGTAAAAAGGTAGTTTTATTACCTGATCTCACAACGTTACCAAGCAACATGCAGAATTGGGAGATCAACCTTTGTTGCTAGCTATTCCAGACTCTAAATTGCAACAAGAGGCAAAGGAATGTGAGTATGTGGTTGCTATGCTTGTCCAAGAACAAGACAAAGAGATTTCTCAACCTCAATACCTTTTAGAAATCTACTATTTACTCAAGGAATTTAATGAGCTAATTGCCCCTAAACTTTTTGTATAATCGCCTCCTAAAAGGGATATTGACCATAACATTGACCTTATACTAGGGACTAGTTGTGAACGAGGCTTTCATCTCGCCAGAGCGTTTGCAACCACGACACTGTGTCAAAGCCTCTTTTGAGACTTAACATAACACAAACGATTCATGGGCACGTCTAGAGAATGGAGTCGCTATCCAATTATTCAATTGGGAATGAATGAGGGCAATTCGATCCCTCGCTTTGGAACCTAAACTATCCTCATCCCTTCAAAGATGGGTTCGGGAATTTAGGTACGAACCTTTCGACTCACCCGAATATGAATTCGGCCTCCACTTGGGAAATACTAAATAGGAATAACTCGTGTTGTTACTTAATCTGCTTAAATGATTTATTTTATGCACGCATTCTTATTTTTATCTTCATTAAACATATGAGGTGATTATTCAATCAAAATAGTAGTATGTTCATACATAAAAAGAGAGAGGAGAAAATATTACATTTTCATCAAACATGGAGGAAGGGAAGATGATTACAATATTTGTTATTCTACAAAAAAATAAAACATGCCATACATTCATGTATTTGAATTTTATTCTAAGTGATGGTCCCTTACCATCAATATGAGTCCACCACCACTTCATGGTATCATACAAATACACTTCTTAATATATAAATATCCATACATTCATAAATCATACAAAACCATAATCTATTATCATAGCATTCTAGCCTAGATTTTGATAAATTCTATTATGTCAACTACCTATAGCTATTATAGCATTATTCATATCATGTATCATTATGATATTTCTACCTATAGCTATTCTAACATTATTCATATCATGTATCATTATGGTATTTCTAGCCTAAATTATAACATTCATGGCATATTCTAGCCTAATTCATAGTATTCATGACATGTTTTAGCCTAATTGTTCAAGCAATCACCAATCATAGCATTCTTGCTAATTAGATTAGAAATAAGCTTAGTTATATGATTTGATTTAATATTATTAGTTTTCATGATTTGAGTGGAATCAGGATTTGATAACTATGCATGACTTATATATTTTGTTAATTTTAATTAAGAAGTAATAAACTTCTTAACACGCCTAATCATTATCATTATTATTAGAAATGATTCCTTAGATAAATGTAAAGCTAAGCAAATTGCTTTTGCGCACTCCAAGAACAGACGACCGTGCTGGTTGTAAGAGATGTGAATCCACTGCCCAATGGATTTCTTGAGTGTTCTTACGTGCCTGAGATCAGTATATATTTTTTTTAACAACTGAAAGAGTTTATTTTCTAACACTGTTCCGCTGCCTCATGGAATTTCGTCTTCATTTTCTTTAATTATCAATGCCGAATAATAGAAAGCAATATTGATCTATACAATAAAAATTAGATTTACAGATTTTTTTATATATATTTTATTTTATAAACAAAAGTAACATAATATAAGTAGATAAATAAATTAAAAATTTTAACTCGTTAATTAAAATTATATTAATAATATTAGAATTATATAATAATATTATATCAATTTATAAAATACAAAAGGGAGCTTATCTTCAGAATTTATAAATATAACATCAAACATTGATTTATTACCCTAGTGTACTACTTGTTAGTTCGCTTTATCTTTCAATATAGGATATATGTGTACGTGGTTAAAGTCTTTGAGTAGTCTCCGAAGGGTGGACAGAAAATGAATTGACAGGCAATTTAAGTTGGTCTTACAGGGTAATAGTTCCCAAGGCTAGACGAATCGAATAAACTAGATCACTTCCCTCTACTTATTCCGCTTCACCTTCGCCGCTGCTTGCACACATTCTTCTCTCACTTTGGTCATGTATATTACACATCTTCTTAACAATACGCGTATGTAAGAGGTTAATCTTTGAGCAAGCCCACTTTCCCGATTGTGGGGCTGGCCAATCTGATGTGTGGGTGGTGCCGTTCGAGAACAGTTGATATATGTCTTTTGTGAAAAATTCATCACAACATTCAAGTCAACAGTTGACGCGACTTTATATAGATGCGTATTACATTAGATAAAGAATAACTTATTTTTCATTTTTCTCAATTACAATACGAGTGGTTATTTAAAATACATATTTACATGATAGAGATTTGGTTACAAAATATCCCATCTGTCTCAAGTAAGTCGTCCAGAAAAAAAAAAAATGTGGCTCAGAATGGAGTGAAGTCAGTTCAAGTAAATTTGAAGTTCAAAAAGTTTAAATAATCCTTTCCTAATGTTAAAATGATTTTATAAATGGGGGATAGTGATTAAATCCATTGGAGTGTGCTTTCATTTTCTGCTGCACGCCCGCCACACAAGCAATTTTCAAACGATCTATTTTCTGTTTTACTTTTTGAGACGGTGCTTGGGTAGAGGGAATGCCGTCAGAAATAGCACTAGAAGCTCTCGCCTTATAACCTAATATCTTTTTAAGCTTTACTGCAAATAAAATTTATTGAATTTTAATTTATGAATATAGTTTAATTATTCTTAAAGTGTCCCATATATCTAATGTGAATAATTTTTGTCTTCATTAGAAAATTTAGAGTTTGATATGTTTTCAACTTTGAATCAATTTATCCGTCAAGAATTTGCTGATCTTAAGCTTCCTCTTTTTAATTCTTGTTTCTAATAGCTCTTCATTTCCAAAATTCCAAATCATTTTTCAGTTGTATAGAACGATGATGATAGATAATATATATTTTTGTCTTCTCCTTCTCCCCTCTTAAGACTTTCCAGGCATGATGTTAGACTGTGGTGCAAATAAATTATTTGTAATCCTAACAAATGATTTTCGTTTAATGATTTTAATATAACATATTCTTTTAATTAAAATTGGGGTTTAGAGAGATCTGGTTGGACTTCGATATCAACTCTTGTTTTCTGATTGCTACTGCGTAAAGATAAGCATTCATTTTGCATGGTTTGTCTAGCTTCCGTCACTAGAAGCACTTCCAGCCCTTTGCTGTTGGCCATTTACTATTATAGTATCAAAATTAAAGTAAACATCAACACCACTGTAACTGGACTGCATACGATCGAAAAAGCGCAACAATAGCTTTCATGTTTTTATATAGCTGAGAGACTCTGGAGTATTCTAAATTAAGGGATCAAACACCCCTTTAGAACCTATACGTTCTCCATATGTAAATAATGTTGAGAACATCGTTTATAAATTCTAGTCAGTTGTCTAACTTCATTAAATCTCAAGTGAGGTAAAATCATCAACATTTGTGTTAGCAATTAGAATCAAACTGCATGAACTTATAATATATCCTTACTATATTATTAAATAAGACATGTCATAATGTCCAAAAAAATAATTAAAGAAGTGGATATTTTAAAATAATTTTTTGATAAAATTTATTGATACAAATTTATAATGTATTATTTTATTAAATCTAATGGTTGAAATTGAAAATCAAAAAATTATATTTAATACTGAATGGTTAAGAATCAATAACTATAAATTTCTGTCTAATTTTGGTCAAAATATCCATTTTCAATACTTAATTGTATATAGGAAACTTCAAATACAAATGCACACATGTGACGTAAAAAAACTCTCACACTCGTTAATTATACATTACAAGCAATACTAACGATAAACAGACAGCTGCTAGAGAACTGAGATTAGACAAGCTTTTATGTTAAAGAACACAAATTACAACATACACACATATGGCATATATGAACTTCATACGCGATCAGACCATGTTCTCTGCATACATAATTCATGCTGTAAGAGTAAGGGTTGGTTTTGTGTGCACTAGACTCCAAGACGTTGTCCATGGCCATCAGTTCTTGAACATGTCCGTAGGCGTTTCATTAGAAACCTTATGATCCGCCATATAAAACGTATCACGTGCCAGGGAACAACAAGAAGAAAAATCAAGCCAAGAATTTTCCCTTGTGCAACAGATGCATAATATACTGTAAGATCGCCTTGATAATGGAACTGGTAAAGATTACTAATGAAGTTGATAGACTGATAAGTTATTCCCGTCGCAAGAATTGCAACCCACATGGTCAGCGAGAAAATCGCCATAAAAAGACGACGCCCAAAACATTTCAAGCCGCTTATAAGCAATAGCATTGTGGTTAGAGAAGCCCCAAAACTTATGGTGTTAAAAATTAGGAATACGTGGTACAAATCTCGTTCAAGTAATTTTAAATTGGAGTCGTTCTTATATTCTTCTGGAACTTGAGCTTTAGGAGGGGTCAAGCCAGCTTGGAATGCCATAGTAGCCAAGATAGATGCTACCACCATCAATGCTCCACGCTTTTCTTTCAGCCAATCTTTTCTTTCTAAACCTTCAGCTTTGGGGTGAAGCCAAGTAATAATTCTGGAAATGGTTGTTTGTACGGTGCCAGGATCCTGTGGTGGTAAATGATTGTCTCTTGCACTAAATGCTCCAGACAGCCGAAGTGCCTCTTCGATCTCTCTGTATTTCTCATCTCTAGTGCTCTGTGTTAAAACATCAATGGCTGCGATGCCATTCGCATTAAGTGCATTCACTTCTATTTTACCGCTGCTAGTCAAATACTTTACCGCCTGCATGCACATTAATCTACGTTTTGACTTTTTTAATTTGAGATATTAAAATTCATTCATCATCTTGGAAATTTAAGATATTAAGAGCAAATTTCCAAACGAAAATATATATGCAAAAAGAGATGAATATAACTGGACATAACGTACCTTTATAATTTACTAAATACAGATGATATATAATAGTAAGACAATTGCATGAGTAGTAGTATATCAATTTTCAGAACGAAAATTCTATAAGAATTTCTTAAATGTATATAAACTCCCGAATCATCTCTAATATGTATGGACAAAACAGTATAGCTCTCAGATCCATCTCAATTGCATCCAACGGCTGAAATGTTTTATTTTATTATTTATTCTTTTTTTTTAATGTCTGATAAAAGATAAAACTATTAGAAGTTTAAACAAAGCTTAAAGAATTAGTTTAGAATTTAGAATCCATATTAAAATAGGCTAAGAGTTAAGGTTTTCTAATTAGATTAGAATCATGTTAAAGGGAGAATTAATATTTCTAGTTAGTTTTGGATTACGATTAATTATTTGATTTATTTAAAAATATTAGTATTCATAGTTTCAGTAAGATTAGAATTAAGTTTACTACATAAATCTTTGTAATTTGTTAATTTTATTAAGAAGAAATAAGAAGAATCAAGAAGAGTAGTTAAGAGTTCATGAGTAAGTCAAATTCCAACAAAGCCAGGCATTTTTTACTTTCTCCACGTTAAATGCCAAAATTATTTTTAACTCTTTCTTCACGAATCAGCCACTTCTCGTTTTCCATCCATCAATTCTCAGAGCCTCCACTTGGTTTTTTCTCTTTCACCTACGAGTCACTCTTAATTGCTTAGATATATTCCTTGCTTTCATTTGCTGGTTTCGCCTTCCATCTCTTATTTGCGATTCCCTCGCTAATTAGATAAAAGATGTTATTCACATACTACTTTTCAAAACCATTGCTAAGTTTGCGCACGGAGAAGGTAGTGCCAATCGACATACACGAAAGATATTTTTCATTCTTTTGAAGATAGAATAAGATGTTAAACCATAAATCATTGTCATGTTTAGAAGCCAACTTTGTTTTATTCTCTCTCACCTACGAATCACTCTTGGCTCTCGCTTAGATATTTTTCTTGCTTTTATTTGTTGGCTTTGCCTTCCATCTCTTATTTATTGGTTTCTCTAATTAACTAAAAGATGTCTTTCTCATACTTTTCCTAAACCATTGCTAAGTTTGCAAACAGAGAAGTTTGTATCGATCAACATACACCAAAAATACTTTTAATTCTTTATAAGATAGAAATATGATATTAAACCATCAATAACTGTCATATTGAGAAGCCAATTAACTTTATGGCTGTTGAACTTTTCTTATGTCTTTTACCTTGACACTCCCATGTCAATACAGTCATAAAGACCTTAATATGAGAGTGAACGAGATCAAATACCAGTAAAATAGATACGCTTTGTTAATTGTAACTCGTACAAAGGATCGAGCTAAAAGAAGTAGAAATAACGCAAATTAAATTAAATGGTGACAGAAACCCAACGGCTTTTCCCTGTGTGCATGTGTCCATAGATCGATATTAATAAGTTAATTGGAGACATACATACCTCTACTTGTTTACCAACCACAGCTAGATGTAAGATGTTGTTCCCATTGTCGTCCTTAGAATTCACGAACTCACGATCAAAAATTGCTTCCACCAGAAACTCTAATGCCTCCAACTGGTTATGTTTCACACACAAATGCAAAATTGTCTCACCTCGGCCCATTAAACTTCGAGCCGCAAGGGGTCTCACTTGAACCAACTCGCTCAGCACGCTCACGTGGCCCTTGATGGATGCAATATGTAGAGGGTTTTTCCCATCTTGATCAGTCACAAAGCACATTTCAGGATCAACAGATAACAATATTTTAACTATATCCAAGAAGCCTCTTGCAGCTGCCAAGTGAAGTGGTGACGATTTTTTATAATTAAGATCCCGGCCCGCTAGATCAGGCTTTCGTCGTACAATTTGCTGCACAAATTCTGCATGCCCTAGCTTGGATGCTATGTGCAAAGGCGTCTCCACGTAACAGCCTGCCACAAATCTATCAAGAGCTCGAGCATCCTCTTGAAGCAAGTTAATCAAAGAATTTACACTCCCCTGTACAGCTGCTTCCCGCATTCTCCTATCCATCTTGTTTGATGATAGCATATAATGTAATATAATGTTTATGTTTATTTAGGGCCTCATCTTCGAGATATTATTTGCACATGTACCCGGTGAAGTGTTTTGGGCAATTTCCAAGCGTGTACTGTAGCCATTCATTTTTCTGAAAAGTATGAGAAAAATTTGTCTGTACATACAGTAATGAATTGACAGGCCTAGCGCGGAAAGTTGTTATTGTCTTCATGGCAAGATTCCTTTACATGTCGCACGATAGTATTTAGCCCAATCAGACACCGAAAAGCATAGGGTTCTGTTTAAAAAATTGACCTTTGACTAATTAGTTATAAGGTATCCCTTGCCTTTTGGAATTAGGTAACGGAGAAATTGCTCGGAATAGGTTCGACTTTCACGGAAAGTGCAATGAGCGATCACTGATTCAGAGACTTCAGTAATCATCCAAGTGTTTCTCATAAAAAAAGAATTTCACACTACATCTATCTAATATATAGGAAAAATTTCATAGAGGACGTGAGGTAAGGTGATGTAAGTTTAATTACATTAAAAGACGCTTCCTTTAAGAATTAGCTTAAGAGGCCAGCGTTGACTTACATGTCTTGAAGGATATATTGGTAATCTTAGAGCTGATTTCATTAAGAATTCCATAATTTCACTTTTTAACACCTTTTCTTTCCTTTTTTTTTTCTTTTCTTCAATATTCATTAGAGGAAGAAAAAAAATTACATATCCAATAAGATTTTATCATATAAATTAAGTTGTAGAACTTGAGTTGTATATAGTTTGTAAGTCTAACAATACTGTAACCGAAAGAAACACCCATCACAGGAAATCATCCTCCCCTCAATCTATATCATATCAAACGACATAATCACTGCATCAAAGGATTGAATGAATGCAACTAAAACTATCCTACCATTCCCAAAATCCCATTAGCATTAAACTATATGCCACTTACCCAGCCCTTAATACGTTGTCCTTCAAAAGCCAAATCGGAAACATAGCCAACACACTTACTACCCAGCAACCTAGTATCAACAAAGCCAGCAGCACCAATCGCCCTCCCTGCAATGCAACTCAGCAGGATCACCAGCTAAATAACCCAGCCAACCTAGTACACAAACAAACCGTGTTTATGCCACCACCCAGTAGCATCACACCCCAAACAACCCAACTACACCACAATTGAATTCAAAATCCAAAAATCAAAATAAAAATCAATTAAAAAGGAAGACTAAAAAATTGAATCACAGACCCAAACCCCCATTGCAAACCCCGCCAAGAACCCAACCAATCTCCATCGAAAACCACAAATTATGCTCTGGAGAATTAATGGGAGTCCTTTTGATTTATATCACCCACCTTCATTTGCGGCATCCGTCTAATTTACCATGTTTTGATAAATCAATGGGAATCAATAATTGGTTAGAAGTGAGGCAGAGTGGGATGGTGCAACTCAGCAACCTAGGGTCATCCAACGAGGACGCAGTTTACAGGCTTCATCTGGGAGCCCCAATAGTAGAGTAAATTGACTCAAATGCGACTCAACGCAAGGGAATGCAGTGAAAGGAATAGAGGTCTCAACGGTGAAGGGCGTGGTGTTCGTGAAGGTCAGACAACGGAGAAGAAATGTGGTGGTGAGGGATTTGAGGAATGTGGTGGTGGCAATGGTGGAGCAGAGGTGGTGCTGGAGGAGTGGCGAGAGAGAGAGCCGGTGAAGGCAGAGGTAGAGGCAGAGGCAAAGGCGGAGGCGGAGGTGGAAGCGAAGGCAGAGGCGTAAGCATGGACATTTTCTAATAAATACTGATTTTGTATGATAAAAAGTTATGTTTAATTTTTATTTTTAATAATAATTGTATAAAAAGTTATTTCAAGGCCATACATATATTTTTATAAAAGTCAATTAACTGTGGGGCCATTTGAAACGAATTCTAACAGATGGTGCCCTTTCATGTCATAAGACTTTACCTCAGGCCAACTGTAGAGTGTAGAGTGTTCCCTTTGTAATATTTAGCGGAAAATTTTTTCAAATAACCCTCTAACCTAATAACACACAGATATCCACACTTTTTTTTTTTAAATTAACAAATTTTTTTTAATTAACAGAAATAATTCCCACGTTTGATCTAAAATCACAAATAACTCCAGTGTTATATTAACTCCGCTAACTTGAATAGTTAACATTTAAAATTACTTTAATATCCTTTATCAATTCTTTTTTTTTCTTTTAATTTGATGTTAGTATAATTCATACCCATCCCTTCACGGCTTCACCACAAAGTTTATCATTTATAATGATACTAATTTTAAGAAATAAAAATAAAAAAGACAAAAGGGATATTATCAACCGATTACAACATCCCTCAACCATTATTACACCACGCATCACCGTAGCCACTTCTCAACCCAAACTGTGCATCACCGAAAAAAAAAAAAACCACAGATCAAAATCAACAACACAGAACCAAAAGCTGAGAACCCATCAAAAATCAAATAGATTCACTACAAAAAAAAAAAAAAAAATCCCAATTTTCTTACCAATCAAATTCACTACAAACACAAAAAAAAAAAAAAAAACCAAACACAAAGAACCCAAAATGCAGTAGCCATCCAACACCCCTCTACTGCCACACGCCACCACCGTTGGTTGTGTTCCCTACATTCTGTTGCCACCTACAACATCACACCCCAAAAACCTAAATAACAGCACCACAAAAAGCGCCTATTTCCATCATCAACCCCGCAATTAACTTGCAATCTAGAGACCAGCAATCCCATCAACACCGAAAAATTGAAAAAAATCAAAATCAAAATCAACATGACACGACCCACCCTAGCTACACGGGCGAATCATGCCTAAAACTGTGGACTACTGGCTGTTTCTTAATTCTTATATATTTTTTTTATGGAACAAATTTGAAATAATTCTCATTACATCCACAAAATAAAATTTAAAATAAAACAATTTAACTATTACAACCTCAACATATCCTTACACCATCATGTGGCTGGGCCTCCACACTTCCTAACTATGTCACATTTTGCTTTCATCCTGGGGGGGAGGGAATTTTAAAAACAAAGAAAAATAAAAACAAAGATGTGAGTATAAAACTCAGTGAGTGGAGATAAAAAAATGTATTTGTAAATAAATCTAATAGAAATCATATTATTATAAAATAATTATTTGCTTTATATAAAAAATAGTCTTTATAATATATAACCTTCATATCATCTAAAATGTCATAAAACTTTAAAATAAATAACTATTGAATGACTAAATTCATCAAAATACTAGTTAAAACACTAAAATAATCATCTTCAATCGTATAGTACGATGCTCTTGATGATCATGCTAAAATCATCGCTTCAGTTATTTACTATGCAAAACATAAGTTTTCTTAAAAATCTTCTTTCAAAAGAAACTTTGGTGAATCATGCTTCTTTTTCAAACTAACTCATATAAACATATTCAAAACTCTTTTCATTATACTAAACAAGTACCCCTGAAACTGTCTCATCCTGCCTGGCGAGATCTAACATCGCATAGGCAGAACTATCTGAATTTCCTCATACCTGGTGAGATCTACCTCACGCAGGCAGAGCTATCTGTACCTGGCGAGATCTAACTTCGCGCAGGCCTACTATCTGGTCATACACATGCGTAGAGTTGCACCCAAAGGGCTAAAGCGCCCAGATCACACGACCCAAAGCCTCTATGTGTGTCTGAACGGGCCCCAAAGGCCACTATCTGTATCACTGTCTAAGTGATTTGAATAATTATTTGAGTATCTGGGTACTAGCTTAGTATAACATAATTACACTTTCTTATTTTCATTAAAAAAACTGATTTCATTTAAAAACTGCTTTATATGCTAAAATTTATCTTTTCAAACAATTTATCAAAATCTGAAAATATTTATGCAAGCTAAAACTGAAGATATTTGTATTATTTGAATTAATCCAGGACAAGCATTTAAAAGAACATTTCTAAATACTTTAAGAAATCCTTGAGTCAAATGACTATGAAAACTTTAAATATCAATGCTTTCATACTTTCTCTAAATTTACAAAATATAACTTTCTGAAAAAAAAACTAAAATGTACTTAAAATATAAAATCTGATTTTTCTTTTCTAAATGTTATATCTTTGTTCAAAACTAATTTTTAAAACTAAAATTCATGTCTACAACCAATTTGAAAACTAGCTTTGAAATATCTTAATAATTAAAAGTAAGTATAACAAATGGGTCTATTTACCCTTAAGAAATACTATAGAAACTAACTTGAATTCTTCTAAATTCGCTAAAATTCTCGGTAATTCTATAAAATACTAAATAAACATAACTAAGTAAATACTAAAACATATTTCTAATTATTCAGAAAATAAATCTTCTACTCTTTCTAAAACTTTCTAAAATATTCATAAAATAAAATACTTTCCATCTCACTAGAAGCTATAATTTATATTTTTATCTCAAAATCTCATATATCATACTTTAACTAAAATCTTTTTGACTATTCTAAATTTTTCATAATTCTGCATTCAGATCCCTACAAATTCTGGAACAACTTTTTAAATTTGTAATTCAGCCCCTGCTTGGGCAGTTTTAGAATTTGGCATTGTCACCCCTGCAGAATTAAATTCTACTTTCCAAAACTTTTTCTTTCTAATTTCCTATTATTTTGAATATAAAATCACTTATTATTTTGTTAACCAAAATCACCATTTCTTCCACATATGTATATATGTAAAGAAAATAATCTAATACCTCAATTTTCTATACTAATTCATCTAATTATAAATGTCTCTTTTCCAATCATAAACAAAAACTTTCTACTTCCCACCAACATATAATATATATACATTCATGCTACAACTTTCACTTTAAATTTATTTTTCTCTTGTACTCAAACTTATTGAAACAAAAATTACTATATATTCAAAACTAATCTACTAGCACCACCCATAACCATCTCTTCTATCCAAAATCTAATACTTTACACCCACTTATTTTCAAAATACATAAATCATCATTGTCTATTCTAAAAACTTTTAACATAACTCAATTAATTAAATTAATAACTTAAATCATATAAAAAATCATAAATTTAATACACTTTAAAATAATATGAAATTCTCAAAACATAATCCGCTTACTAATTTGGTTGCACACTTCGGTTAGCTCGGATTTGATTCCAAAATCAACATTCCGCCTATCCGGCCACATTTCTTAATAAGAATTAATCCTTCCTTGTCCTAACATCATAAAAGAGCTCATCACATCATATTCAATTAGTAATCAACTTGAATGTTTAAAATTTCCAATATCCAACTTCATATCTTAATCCAATCAATCCTAATTAATTGTATTTATACACTTCTTATACAGAGCAGTTCTTATTCTCTGATTTTTAATAAATAATTGACTTATCAGAATGGTCTAAAATTTTATACAGACCTTCTACACATACATATCTAATAACATATAAAATTTTATAGCATTCCAATTTCATTAAGTACCTCAAAATCTTCATGTTTCTAGATACAAAAATTCTGTAAATTCATTTCCAGAACTGACCTCTCCATATTCCAAAATACATGATAATTCATACTAAATTCGTAAAATCACAAAACTCTCCAGATTTAAACTAGACATATACACAAACTCGTATCCCAAATTTTATAATTTTTGAAGACCTCTAGATACCTCAAATCACTTACCCAAAACTGATTTTCTGCAGAAAAACTGAATTTCCAGTAGTAAACAGTAAACTTCGAAAATTCATAATAAATTGCATACTCAACATTTTTCAGTGAATCCAACTTTAAACAAATCTTTATGATATTTATTTTAATATATATAAATTTCAGAATAAGATTCAAAGCCAATAAATTGTAGAAATTTTTGGAATTGCTACTGTTCACAGAACCCTAAATTTCTATCATTATCATCAAAACTCAAAATTCCCTCAAACAAATTCTATAACAATCAACAAGAATATGAAATACCTTAAATAATACTTCTAATTTCATCATTGTTCTTCCTTCTCTCTCTATCTTCTCTCCCTAAAAATTTTTCAAATGTCTGATAACTCCTCTAAATTCATATCTATAGTTAGAATTCAAGATATTGAATTTAATTTGGGTTAAAAATAAAATTATTACCTTGAGAAGCCCTCAAAAATCCTCCAAATTTACCACTTCCCTTGAGCTCTCTCCCCCTTCCCACTTCTGTCTTCTTCTCCTCTCTATCTAGATTTTTCTTTCTTTTTTTTTTTTTGTGTCTTATAAAAATTAGAAGAAGGAGAAATGGGCTGGGCTTTTGCACTTTGCCCAAATAGTGGCCCGTTACACAACAACCCAGAACGGAAAGCTGAGAAACCGTATAACAATCAAACAGAATCCCTAAAAAAAAAATTCCAATTTTCTTACCTACCAAATTCACTTCAAACACACACACAAAAAAAAAAAAAAAAAAAAAATCCAATCACCAACTAAAAAATAAAATCCAGAACCGAAATTGAATAAAAAATCCAAATCCAAAATAAATATCAAGATAGAGACGGGTCAGGACTGGACACATTACGAAAGGAGACCACTTGCTTTTGCTGCTGCTGTTGTCGTTGCAGTGTGGATCCAGCGCGACCACTCACAGAGATCTTAGGACAAAGAGCTAGATGTATAGAAGCCGTTTTGCGTTTTTTAGACCAAAAGGAAATTAAAAAAAAACGGATTTTTTAATCCAAAAAACGTATTTTAAGAAACACTAAAACTGTTTTGGTTTGGTTTGATTTGGTTTGTGGGGAGGTGGTGGAGTTGGGGATATGTAGAGAGGTGGGGGAAAGCCATGTGGCGATGAGAACAAAGAAATGAAGTGGTAAATCTGAGGAAGAAATAAATATCAATTAAAAAAGAAGATGAAATCTGCAGGAAGAAGAAGATAAGGAGAGAGAAGGAGGAGGAGGAGGCAGGCGAGGAGATAGAGAGATAGAGATCTCATAGGGAAGGGAAGAAATCTGCGGGAAGAAGAAGATGAGGAGAGAGAAAAAAAACATTTAATTTTCTTGTAAAAAAATAGAAATTGTTAAATGATTTTATTTATTTGTACACGAATTTATCATTTTATTCCTTACTTAAGTATCGTTCAATCATAACAATTTTAGTTATCGTTCAATCATAACAATTTAATGGTAGAGTTATTTTTGTCTATGTTTTTTTAAGACAAGATTATTATAATATTAGACTATATCTCAAGTCATTTGTAAAATTTTTTCTCATTTAACAGACGTTTTACAGTAAAAATCATCTTTTTAATAACTGTATTTTACATAATGACAATTACACCTATTATGTTGATATAATTTCATAATGTATAACTTAGATGAAAATTAAATTTAGTCATTAAATTTCATTAAAAACTACTATAGATATAACCAATTTTATTTAGCTTCTAAAAATTGATAAATTATAAGTAAATTAATTAATTAAGAGTACTTAGCCTTCAAATTATTCTTGAAATTTCCTCTTTCACAAAATCATTAATTTTAGTCGAAATGAAATTATGCACATTTTCACTCTAAACTACCCTGGAGTATTGATAAGTCTGCTTGTATTGATAATGTTAAGAGAAAATTTGAATTTATTGATGGTTTTTTTTGGATAAAAATCATCTCCTCATTTTATTTTTCCCTTAGCTTTTAAAGATCTAATAACAAGTGGTAATCACAATATTAAAGAGCAAAGATTTATTTACTTGAAATTTTATTTTTTAAAAACCAAAATATTGCCATTTTTAATTTGTTTCCCTAAATTTAAAGTCTTCTATTTTCACTCAACTTCTCCCCAGATAACGCACAAGACTGCAACCTTGGATTACCATGTTTGTTTCTTTATCTTCTTTCTCCCACAAGACTTTAACCTTGGGTTACTGCTATCATTTTGTTTCATTATCTTCTTTCTTACCAATGTCTGTTTTGCAATTTCACTAATTTCAAATTAGTACTCAGGCACCCTTGAATAATTTGATTGTTTCATTATATTAACACTAACTAAATATTTTGCTTAACCAAATAATTGAGTTCTTGACGTTCTTGTACCCAAAATTATGATCATAATCTCCATTCTCAAAAAGTTTTCAACGAAGTAATTAAAAGGTTATTTTCGGTCATTCAACTCAAGCTTCTTCGATTGAGGAAGGAGAGACCCACCACAGGCGCTGTTTAAGCCCAAATGCCTCATATCGGATCTCTCAGGCGCATTATTGGAAGGCTAAGATTAATATGAGGTAACTTGATCTCTAAGATAGCAAAGAATTTATGCGAAAAGGAAGGTCTTTCTCAATTTCACAAAACTCACTCCCATAGAAGATAAAAAGTACCATGGATATTCTCCATATAGATGTTAAGAATAATATGCCCAATGAATATAGTAAACTCAATTTCTAGTTGTGTGGACATGCATGAAATTAGAAGAAAATGAAATTTAATTTGTATTTGTTAATGTTAAATCCAATATAGGTCTTGAATTCGGGAAGAAGTTGTGTGAAAATAGATGACATTAAATTTAGGGAAATAAAAATGGAAATATTCTGGTTTTGTAATTAAATAAACAACAGTACTTAACTTTTTATCTTCATTGCAATTTCGTGAAGTCTAACTCCACCTCATGGGAGACAAAATTAACCAATACATATCAAGATTGCATGCCGCTGTTGGTACTCCTACGCCTACGTCGATCTTTCTATGTAGTTACAGCAGGACTCTATACTGGCAATTTGACAGCACTCTATCAAGGGAAATGTCTACTGTACATGCAATGTATCAATATATTTTGTAAAACTTTGTATAAAAATTATAAATAAGTGTATAAAAGTTGTAAACTACAAAAACAAGTTGTAAATATTATAAAAAAATTCATTTACAATTTTTATACAAATTTTTATCAAAAAATTTCCAGTGCATAAAATGTTTATCAATATTTTAGATCAATAAAAAGAATATAATAATAAACAATATATTTCTGAAACAATTGCTGATTTAAAGTGACGCGCGTCCATGAAGTATTCTTCTCACCAACATATATATTCTTTTTATAACAAAATAAGTCCCAAACTTGGACCCCGCGGAAGACTTTCTCGAAGAATTGGAGCCTATTAATTTGGGGTTGAAGATCAGCATTCGGACCATACCCTTAATACGCTTGAACTTGATCAAAGAAAATGGCGGGGAGTACTAAGCATGAAGCAGCGGGCAGTGAGAGGAATGAAAATAAGCAACACGAAGGTAAAGATTGGTTGATAAAGAAGCGTGATGCCTTGATGGTAGTGGCATCGCTGATAGCTAATACGGCATTTCAAGACCCCTCCTGGTGGCCTATGGAAAGAGAATTCTGAAGGTAACTTCATAACACCGGCTTATTATTCAAAACAACATACGGCAGGGTATTCCGCAATGGCTGATTCCAAATTATCCAGATGCAATGTTTTCACAGCTTTTAACACCGTCGTTTTGTGGCTTCTCTGAGCATCATCTTATTGCTTGTAAGTGGTTTATCATTTTTCACAAAAAAGTTCTTTATGGCCATTTTAACGGTGGTCATGTGGGTTGCAATTGCTGCCATGGGAATGACCTATCGGGTAAGCATCACGACTCTTACAAATTCTAGGACATGCTCTTTTGCTGCGGTTACAGTCTATTGATGTCGTTTTGCTTGCTTGTTATTCTGATTGTCGGCCACCTGATACCCCTTATAGTGTGGATTACAATGTTTCTATTGAGTATGATAAAGGCTTTATTTAAGAAGCTAAAGAATTTAAGCGACAATGGTTACGGATCAAGTTCAAGGGCCTAATGAGCAGAACATCGTGTCCACGCACAAGACTAAGCTAGCTTTATTTGCGTCATATGTGTTTCGTAGTTAATTTGTATTTCTTATAGCATGCACTACAAGAAAACATGGTATATACTGCACCCTTTTAAGGCGGTTTTAAAAAACGGCCGTAGAAGGTGGTTAGAGAACACGTTTACGACGGTTTTTTAAACCGCCGTAGAAAGGTTCTACAAAACCTCCCACATCCTTTTCTATCTAACCCTAATTATAAACTTGATGTTATTTTCCTTTCCGCTCTCAGTCTCCCTCCGCGTCTACCTCTATCGCAAAATCAATCGCCCCCACAAGATCACACGACCTTTAAACGACTATTGCCATCATTTTAGAGAGGTTGGGGGCGAGATAGTAGCCGTGCGAGTGAGAGAACAGAGTGAACAAGCTCACGCACTGTTTGCGAATGGGAGACTTGGACGACGAGTCGGTGTTGCGAGACAAGCTTTATCAGCTTCACATGCAATGTATCTTCGTTTACTTCGCCTCTCTCTCTCTGCTCTTCTTCAGTTCTCCACCAACGAAGCTCCTCTTCACCACCACATGCCAACATGACCTCAAGTTCTTCCTCCACCACTGCCCCTACCGCCACGACCTCTGCTCAGTCCGAGTACAGACACGTGGACATCATCTGCTTCCCCTCTTCCGCCGCCTCCTCCTCCCCTAACCCCACCATCCTTATCCTGGGATTTTTGGGACCCTTTTGTGCCGACTTCATCGCGTTCGGTGACTGAGGAGGAGTGGGAAAGCTACCGCGATGATGTTTGATCACGTGCCCATGAACAAGGCGGAGAGTGTGATGGCACCTCCTTCTTCGGTGGTGAGTGGGTTCTCCAAGGTTAGAAGTTTCAAGAACTATTGGTTATTTATTGCTTATGTCAAGAATGAGGTGTTTTATTTCAAGAATCTTCTTCTTCCTTTTCCTTTTCAGTTGAAGATCTATTAATTTCAGGTACTTTATTACGTGCTTAGTTCCTGACCCTGAAGTTCTTGTTCTAAGAAGATGTACTGGCTTTATCAACTGGCTTCTTCATGCTCATAGAGTAAAAAGTTTCTTTTTGTGATAGCCAAATTTTGATTTTTGTTGTTTTCTTTTTGGCATTAGAGAACAAGCACATAAAAATTTTTGTTTTCTTTTTCTTAATTTATGCTCTGTAGCTACTTTTATACTTTCAGATGTTATATATTTGATTTTCTTGATTATGTTTAGGATTGGTGTTGTCATGTTTGGCAGAAAATACTAGCTGATGTAGATTATGTATTAAGTTTGTGAATTTTCACTCGTAATGGATTATAATAGGTCACGTAAGAGCCCTGTGCTGTATGAGAGATACAAATCTGGGTGTGCATGGAGTTTAATTCCATTTTGTGACTTTGGTCAAGGTTATTCTAGCAAGAAGTTGATTTCTAATAAAGGGCTCAATTCAGATGGTGCAGGTGAGTTTTCCTCGATTTTACGATTTGAAAATAAGAAGATGGCCACTGAGATTTTCACATCGAAGTTTTGTAAATGGTGATGCTTAGCATCTTTAATTTTTTCAGGATGGAGTAAAGAAGACTCTGACAGAACATTCTTTAAAGGCAGATGTTACAAGAATAAGGGAAGAACAGATGGCCACTGAGCACCATACAAAGAAGAAGATTACTACTAGTAACATGAAAAATGTGCCTGATTTACAGCCTGTTGGTCACTTGGGAAAGAACCATAGAAGAAAGGCAAGGAAGGGCTTTCAGATGCATGATTGTAAGGATATATCAACTGTGGTACATACACAACCTTCTCATCAAAATTCACTGAGCACATAAAAAAGATCCAATGCAGCAGCATTGAACAAAACCTCCTGCAATCAGGTGCATCCTAAAAGTGGGAGAGATTGCAGCTGTAGAAATGTCAGTTTTCCAAAGAATAACCAGCTTAGCGAGATCAATTTGCAAGTTCAGATGAATGAGGCAGCTGAAGCATTTATAAATCAGAATTTTGTCAATGGAAAATACCATGGCAGAGATCAGGTCAGTCACCAGTTTAAACATTTTTTGGATGCATTAGAGATTTTGAATTCCAACAAGGAATTATTCATAAAACTACTACAAGATCCTAATTCTCTATTAGTGAAACATATCCAAGATTTACGTGATTCTTAGGCAAAACAGCAAGAGACTGGATCTTTTTCTGAAACTAAATTGTTAGAAACTTGTAATAGATTTGTAGTTTTTTTAAGAAAACAGTTTCCAAAACCCTTGGGAAGGATTATTTCTATGCCTGAGTATGATTTCTCATTTGCACTTAGTCCTCAAAGGCTCCAGGAGCATGGCTTTATGGCTGGACAGATGAGATTCTCTCCTCATAGCAATTTCCAAATGCTAAATGAGAAGAGACAGAGGTTTCTGAAAGAAAAGAAACTCATTTACTTAGGTCCAGAGAGGCAGATTGTGGAGGCTCCATCATCGGCCAATAACAAGATACTCACTGACCGGCTGGAAGCCTTTGATACAAAGCCTAATGTTTCTAAGAATCATTTTTCTGATATAAAAATGCATGAAAGTGTTTCTTCACCCATCCGTACTCCAAGCCCCACAGGTAAATTTTCGTTACTTCTCTAATTTTCATTGTGCTCAACTACTCTATCTTGTCTAATCAGCTAATCAAATTTCTACAGGTTCAGAGGAGACAGTAGAAATGTGTAATACCATAAACATGGGAGATATCAATTCTCCAGGAGTGCCTTTAGGATCAAATGACCAGCATAATACTGATGCAAGTCAGAGCTCTGGTACAGCCAATACATTTGAGGCTAATCAATATTTACAATGCTTAAACCTCGTATGTTTTCTTATCATTCTTATGTTTTGATTATCAATTTTAAGAAGTGCACAAACCACCACCATTTCGCTTTTGCCTTTTGTTTTATTGCTGCTTTCTAACATACTTTAGTGCATTGCTTCCTACAACTAATTTTGGAACTTTCAGGATTCATCTGTGGAAAATTGTACTTCATTATCTCCAAAAAATGTCTATTCATCAGGCTCCTTGATTCTTAGGAGTTCGGAGGATTCTGTTAACAGAAAGATAAAGCAGAGCATCCCAGTCTAGTGTCTGTTCTTGAGCAGTTTATCGAAGATAACACTAGCCCTCCAAGTACCATATCTCAATCTGGTTGGCTTTCAGGTTAGAAATCATTTATTTATAGGCATTTTTTCTTTATGTTCTTCCAAATAAGCTGCTAAACTTTTCCCAATTGAACATCTGTAGCTGAGCGGGCAATTGAGCCAAAACAAATTAATTATGAAGAACCTTTTTCTGCTACTTTCACAATGTCTCCTGTGGATCCAAAGATCAATTCAAGCAAGGACACGCACGAGCATAAATCCTCGTCTAAGTATATACAAGGTAGTTTTGCAAGCTTCTGGTGTAAATTGGGATGAACTTTCACTGAAGTGTCATTCATCAGCCCAACTTCTTGAATCATCCTTGTTTGATAAAATGTAGACATTGCCTACCCAATTCCAAGATGATCATGGGCGCTCCTATTTGACTATATCAAGGAAGTCCTTGAAGAAGTATATCAGAGTTATTTCAGCTACTCCCTGGGGCTATCATTTGCCAAACAAAAAATCCAACCAGTTCAAGCAGGAACAAGTATGGTTTCTGAGGTGATGAAATGTGTTGACTGGCACCTCCTGTCATAGCAATCTCCAACACTGGAGCAACTTCTTCATAAGGACTTGGCAAAATCCATAACATAGATGGATATCCGAACTGATGTTGGAGATATTGCTACTGAGATTGTAGAAAGACTTTGAGAAGTCCTGGCAATGGAAACTGCAATCAACTTTTGTACTGCAAGCTTATTTATCTAAGGATCTAAAGTCTCCTGCATATTGTATAGTTTTGATAAAACTACAGCAACCATTGACTATAGATGTTATTTTTAGTGTTTTCACTATTGTAAATGTTACCGTGTATATATATAATTTTTCTTCTTATCCTGGCTTTTGCTGAATGTGAAGAAAGTTGTACAAGCCTGCAAATTCTGCTCTAGCCCATTTTGATTGATGCTTTATGCTATAAAATGAGCTTTAACATTTCAATAACTTTTTCTTAATTGTTTACGGCGGTTTCCCATCATCCCACGACAGTTGTACAAAAATTGTATAAAATCTTTTTACGGCGGTTTTTGACTTTTTACGGCGGTTTTATGTTCTTCGTAAATACACACTTTTTACGGCGGTTTTGTGACTTTTTACGGCGGTTTTTCGTCGTAAATACACACTTTTTACGGCGGACAAAAACCGCCGTAAAAAGGTGTAGTGATTGCCGATCCTGTTTCGTCGTTTGTTTTTACGTTGAACAACGAAACCACCGTAAAACTATATTTACGGCGGGCCAAGATCGCCGTAAAAGCTTTTACTGCGGTTGTTTTTGCAGCGGTTGAGAACCGCCGCATAATCGCCGCAAATGACTATTTACGACGGTTTTAGCCCGCCGTAAATAGTTCTCCCTGTTGTAGTGATGTGTTTTCCTCTGGCTGCATTTATCCTTTGTATTGCTTATAATATGAGCTGAATACTCTTGCATTACACACCTCACATATTAAGAATGTAGCAATAAGTGTGCGTGAAAGTTTGTTTATGCCAACTGTGTATACTTGTTGTATTAGAAGCACTCTGCAATTATCTAGTTAGATTTAATTTTCTTACAAAGACTTATGTGACATTTGCTAATAATTTGCTTGATATAGTTAAATACGAGTTCGTGTACTAGAAGAAAAATTGGTGCTATTAGCACCTAAAATAAAGTATGAACTTCCAATTCTTAAAAAAGAAAAAAATTGTCACCAAAATACCATTTTAACAATTTACTATTAAGAACAAGTAATATATGTTAATAATCATCTTCAAAAAAATCAATGCATACTAAAAAAGCCAATCAAATTGTCAAAAAATAGTCACAACATACTAATTATCTTGAAATATATATTTAAGTGAAATTCAGTTTTTGTTATAGTTAAGATTAAAAGTTAGGAAAAGATTTTATAACATATTGCTCCTAATATGTTAATATATAGTGGTAACGCCAATGTTTAAATGTGGGATTAATCTCCTTGGTTTATATTGATCCATGCATGCATGCTTGTTTCTGAAAAGTGAATGTATGTAGCTTATTTTTTACAGGGTTCTTTCAAGAGAAATAACACTATTTGATGGGCCATATTATCGAAAAAAATAATAAGAGATAAGGATTAAACTCTATATTAAAAAACAAGGACAATATTGTTCCACATAACTGTCCAAGGTTGCCCAAAATATATTAAAAGAAAAAAGAACTTATATGTGTGTGTGTGTGTGTATATGTATCTTTGCTAATTCATTGTTTCAATCTTTCAGTAATTTTTAATCATCACTGTCTTATTGGGTCATCTCCCTTGACTAAGAGGCTGCATTTCTTTATTATCGCAGTAGTTACTTTAGATAGAAGATTGTATAAATGGAAGCATCTTACTCTTAGCAGTTTGGCCTAGACTTGATTGACAAAAGAAGCAATTTTCTTGCGCAATGCCACAGAATTTTCACTAGTTAGATTCTTCAACTGGAAACCATGATCCTCTCTTGGACTCTCAAAAATATCTCTGCGTTACCTTTCCATCCACTCTTTGTCAACACATCATAATAGTGCTTTCCTTGATACCTTAGGGAATCGTTCCCGGCCACTAAATCCAGTAACCTGGTGCACTCCAGCTTTGCTAGAGGATCAGCCGTTGGATTAATCAATGGGTCATCCAAACCTTTTCCAAAAGGATAAACAAGATGCAACAATTCCCCTCTTGAGGTACTATTTTATTTGTATCATTTTTATCACCATCAAGAGGCTCTTCGGTCGTAAATTAAGGTTGAGTTAGAATGATGCCAATAACATTTACAGCCTCAAGCTTTTCTAGGCCGTTTCTCATGCCCATATCGTGTGCTATATTAGCACCGGCACTATCACAACAAAAGAAAACTTTCTCCAAATTTGCATGACGATTTAGCCACTCTCTTGGGCCTTTTCGATTAGCATGGGATGCAACCCATTTGAGGTGGTCCCTGAATTGTTATGAGCATAAGGGAGAGGATTCTGCGTGGCTCTTCTATATTGAACCGAGACCGCAATGATGTTAGCTTCACTAACTAAGGCATTGAGGTAATTATGGTAGTGAGAGGAGAAGGGAGATTGAAAGATAAAAGCTCCACCATGGAAATAAACAAGAAGAGGAAGCTTTTGGTTATGGCTAGTGTTTTTAGGGAGAAAAAGCCTTATAGATAGATTATATTGATATTCATATTGAGTGTCTTTGGATTCAAAATTTGTTTTGGGATCAAGGGATGCGGGATAATCTCATTCCCACGAAGTCTATCGACATGACCATCTTTGTGTATACGAAAGATGGGAGATGCATCATAAACTATTTCTGGATCTGCAAAAGTCAAAGTGAAGAAGAAGAGGACAAGATAAGGTGCCATTTGTTTTTACATTTTACAAAATGACGGTTTTGGTTTATAAACAAATGATGAATTTGGAGTGTATGTTGGAAATCAATACACAAGAATTTGAAAAACTCACTCTTTTATTTCTTTATTCTTTGAATTCCACTCTCTTCAAACAAATAAGAAAAAATACTTTACTTATATAGTACTCATGGTAATTCTAATTCTTCTATGAATATAAATCCTAATTCTACTTGAACTCAATTTTAATTCCCAAACAAAACTTAAATCCTAATACAAATAAAGTTTATTTCCAACACCCCCCCTTAAACTTGATTTGTTACACCAAGTGAATATCTAATTCTAATGAAGTCTTCATGCTTGAGTGGCTTGGTGAATATGTCTGCAACTTGATCTTGTGAGTTTATGTACTCCACTTTCACTTCTCCTCTTGTGATGCAATCTCGTATATAATGGTAACGAGTATCAATGTGCTTGCTTCGATCATGGAACACTGGATTCTTTGCTAGTGCTATTGCTGACTTGTTATCAACATAAATCTTCGTTGGCTCTTCTTGTGAAGTATTCAACTCCTTCAACAAATTTCTCAACCAAATTATATAACATGCACATGTAGTAGCAGCAACATACTCGGCTTCACAAGTTGACAATGTAACTATCGGTTGTTTCTTTGACATCCAAGTAAACGAAGTATCACCCATGAAGAAAACACAACTAGTAGTACTCTTTCTATCATCAATATCTCTAGCCCAATCGCTATCACAATATCCAATAAGTTTGTAATTATCAGAGACTGAATAATACAAACCGAAATCAATAGTACCTTTAAGATAGCGAAGGATTCTTTTAGCGGTTTTGAAATGTGTAGTAGTTGGATTCTCCATGAAGCGACTTACTAGACCAACCGCATAGAGAATGTCTGGTCTTGTACATGTCAAATACCGCAAGCTTCCAACTAAGCTCTTGAATAGTGTTGGATCAATGCTTTCTCCTTCTCCATTCTTGGACAGTTTAATTCCACATTCTACTGGTGTATTCACGGGATTGCTATCATCCATCTTGAAATTCTTTAAGATCTTTCTTGTATACCCTTCTTGAGAAATAAAAATACCATCTTCTTGTTGTTTAACTTCAATCCCAAGATAGTATGCCATAAGCCCAATATCAGTCATCTCAAACTCTTTCGCCATTGCCTTTTTGAATTCTTGGAACATATTGACATTGTTCCCAGTAAAGATCAAATCATCCACATATAAACACACAATCAAGATATTTTCATCTTTGATCTTGATGTAGAGAGCGTGTTCATAGGGACATTTAGTGAAGCCGGTTTCTTGAAAGTATTTGTCAATTCGACTATTCCATGTCTTAGCGCTTGCTTTAACCCATGAAGAGCTTTCTTCAATTTCAAAACTTTGTCTTCTTGACCTTTAACTACATAACCCAATGGTTGTTGAATATAAACTTCCTCTTCAAGAATTCCATTTAGAAAGGCGGATTTCACATCCATTTGAAAAATCTTCCATTTATTTTGAGCTGCCATTGAGATAATCAACCTTATTGTTTCCAAACGAGCGACGGGAGCAAACACTTCATCATAGTCAATGCCTTCCTTTTGACTATAGCCCTTTGCGACCAATCTTGCTTTGTATCGTTCAATCTCTTCACTAGCATTCTTCTTTGTCTTGTATACCCATTTGACACCAATTGCTTTGTGCCCTTGTGGTAGCGAAGCAAGTTCCCACGTGTTATTCTTTTCAATGGATTTTATTTCTTCATCCATTGCCTTTCTCCACTTCTTATCTTGTGTTGCTTCTTCAAAGTTCACTGGCTCACAATCAACAAAAAGACAAAAGAGAGTTAGATTATCAATTCTCTCGGTTACCTCATAGATTTCTTGTAGACTTCTTATACGTGGAGTTCCATCACTTGAGCTTCCACTAGATGAAGATGATATAGATTCTCCATGTGAATTTGGTGAAGTGGGGAGTGTGTCGCTCTCTTGTTCTATCTCCATGACTCGTTCTTCATCTTTCTCATCAATATAAGGAAGAAAACTATAATCTTTATTAGTTATATTCCAATCCCAAGTGATTTCTTCATCAAACTGCACATCTCGACTAATCACGATCTTTTTTGTCTTTGGATTGTATAACTTGTAACCTTTAGAACTAGATTCATATCCGATAAAAATCAATTTCTCACTCTTGTCATCTAGCTTAGTTCTCCTCTCATCTAGCACATGCACATATGCCACACTTCCAAATACTCGTAAATGAGCAATTCTGGGCTTTCTCTTACTCCAAGCTTCTTGAGGCATTTTTCCTTGCACACTTTTTGTTGGTGATCTATTGGATAGATACACCGCACATGCTACAGCTTCTGCCCAAAACTCTTTTGGCATTCCTTTACTCTTAAGCATGCTTCGTGCCATGTCAAGAATTGTTCTATTCTTTCTCTCTACAACTCCATTTTGTTGGGGTGATCTAGGAACAGTTAGGAATCGTCGAATTCCATTCATAGAATTCCATTCATCTCACAATATTCATGGAATTCTTTAGATGTAAATTCTCCTCCTTGATCAGTTTGCATGGCTTTAATTTGATGACCATTTTCTTTTTCAACTATTGCTCTGAATGTCTTGAAAACCCCAAAAACTTCTGACTTTTGCTTTAGAAAGTACACCCATGTCTTCCTTGAAAAATCATCTATGAAAAGGAGGAAATAGTTGTTATTATCAAGGGAGCTTGGCTTGATTGGACCGCACACATTTGCATGTATAAGCTCAAGTGGCCTTTGAGCTCTTGAGTATGACTCTTTTGGAAAAGATTTTCTAAATTGTTTTTCAAGTAAGCAACCTTCACATAGTTGATCTGGATGATTGATGTAGGGTAATCCTCTCACCATGTGCTCCTTTGACAATAATTCCAGTCCTTCAAAATTGAGATGCCCAAGTTGAAGATGCCAAAGCCACGACTTATCCCTAAAGCATGTGTTGAGACATTTTGCAACATCATTTTAGATATTAAGCAAGAACATCCTATTTTCAGACATAGGAACTTTGGCTACAAAATTTCTTTTGTTGTCTCTTATGGAGATACTATTATCTTTCATGTGGATGTCATATCCCCTTTCCAAAAGTTGCCCCAAACTTAAGATATTATTCTTCATGTTTGGCACATAGTAAACATTGGATAAAAATTGATGTTTTCCATTCTTCATGTGGATAAGAATATTACCTTTACCCTTTACTGGAATTTTTGAGTCATCACCGAATGAGACATTCCCACTAACAGATTCATCCAAATCTGCAAACAAATTTCTTTTTCCACACATGTGGTTGTTAGCTCCAGTGTCAAGATACCATGTATTTTCTTGACTTTCATCTTTGTCTTTACGAACCAATAGTAAGGTACCACTTTCTTCGGTTTTTTCTTCCACATAATTTGTTTTTTCTTCAATTTTTTTAGGTGCTCTACATTCAGATGCATAATGCCCATGTTTTTGGCAATTAAAGCATTGAATGTGAGCCTTACACTCATTCGCATAATGTCCATACTTCTGACAAGTGTAACATTTGACTTGTGACCTCCCATATCTTGAATTTGAGTTCTCTCTTCCACGCCCTCTTGTAGAATTTTCTCCTCGATCATTATTATTGTTGGTAGTGAAATTGTTATTCCCACCTTGTCCACGACCTTGATTCATACCTCGTCCTTATCCTCGGCCTCGACCTCGATTTTGACCTCGACCTCGACCACGTTGACTTCTTTCATGACTTTCTTCCTTTTCCTTAATTTGTGTTTTAAGGAGTTGTTCTGAAACACTTTGTTTTTTGTAGTTCTCTTCATGTGCTTGTAATTTACCTTCAAGTTCGTCAATTGTCATTCCTTCCAATTTGTCACCTTGTTCAAGAATTTCAACTATAGTATTGAATGATGAATCCAAAGAGCGAAGTATCTTTTCTATAATTCTTGTATCTTCTATTTTCTCACCATTTCTTCTCAATTGATTTGAAACAGTCAAAACTCTTGAAAAATAATCAGAGATAGACTCACTTTCCTTCATATGTAACAATTCAAACTCACCTCTTAAAGTTTGTAGACGCACCTTTTTTACTTTTTCTTGTCCTCCATGTGATTTTTCAAGGTTTTCCCATAATTCTTTAGCACATTCCACATCTCCATATTTTTCAATTTCAACATTATCTAATGCTTCTTGAATGAAGTAGCGAGCCTTCTCATTTTGTTGATGTCTTTTTTCGAAATCACTCTTTTGTTGTTGAGACAATGCTTCAATATTTTGTGGCTTATCAAAGCCTTTTTCAATAATTTTCCAAACTCCATTCGCTCCAAGGATTGATTTCATCCTTATACGCCATATTTCATATATATTTTCTTTCAATTTTGGAATTGTAATTGAAGTCATACTGCCAATGCTATTATAGGAGTCAATCTATTACAAACAAAATCTATTTGGACCAAACTAAAATTCTGCACACAAAGGATTAAAATGAGTATTTTCAGCTTTGGGGGGCTTACCGATATTTGTCAACGTCCAGGGGGCACACTGATATTTTTTGTATCGAGGGGTCGGTCGATATTTTCTTACTAGGTGGTCGACTAATATTTTACATCTCAGGGGGCCGATTGATATTTTTCACCCAAGTCACGAACGGACTGTTTTCCGGCGTCCAAGCACGATCACTCTTCTTGAAGATTGTAGATCGGCTGATTTTGAGTCGAACTAGGTTGGTGGTGTCGATTCACTTGCCGGTTTTCGGTGCCTTTCACCGTGAAAACTTTTTTCACAACTTGTTTTTTTGTTTCCGATATTTTTTAGCCGGAATTTGACGTCTACCAAGAAGGAAAACTTGTAGATCGCTATCCGATCTATCCGATGATGGTGGAGGTGAGATCTCACTCGTCGGTCGACAATTTTTCGACGACTTTCCAGTGACTTTTCCAACGGTTTTCGACGAACCTTGGCTGTTGATGGTATGGACTTCCTTATTCCTCCACCTTCTTGTAGCTCTGAGATTGCTCCTCTCAGACACTTCCAACTTGGCTCTGATATTGCTCTTCCCACGACCTTTCCAACCTAGCTCTGATACCACTTTGTTGAAATTTGGCTTGCTCTGATACCACTTTGTTGGAAATCAATACACAAGAATTTGAAAAACTTAATCTTTTATTTCTTTATTCTTTGAATTCCACACTCTTCAAACAAATAAGAAAAAATACTCTACTTATATAGTACTCATGGTAATTCTAATTCTTCTATGAATATAAATCTTAATTCTACTTGAACTCAATTTTAATTCCCAAACGAAACTTAAATCCTAATACAAGTAAAGTTTATTTCCAATAGTATAGAGGTCTGTGTCTATATATAATGAAGCAAATTAAAGAATGGAATCTCGAGTCACTACAAGAAAATAACTTTTTTACTGCAAGCATCTACGACGGTTTTTAAATACTGAAGTAAATGGCAAACTTTACAGCGGTTATGGCAACCGCAGTAAATCTTACATAATATACCACAAACTTGTAGGGTTTTTAATTTTTTCAATTTCATCTTGGCGCAGCCGCTCCTCTTTTCACTCAATTCTCTTCCTTCCTCATTTTCTTTCCATCTAAACGCCATCTCTTTACCCTTCTTTTGCTCACAGTTTGCTTCTCTCATTTTCTCCTCTTCCCCTGCCCAAGATCCAATCTCCCAAGATACCCCCGCACCTCTTTCTCTACCTGCGCTGCCAACACAACCACCCTCTATCAATCCCTGCCGCCTCCCTCGACCATGTTGGTCCCACGATGAGACCGTCGCTCTGATAGATGCTTACCGTGACAAGTGGTACGCGCTCTGTCGTGGCAACCTTAAGACCACCCATTAGCAAGAAGTCGCCGATACCGTGGGTCGACGATGCCCCACTGCTTTGCCATCGAAAACTGCTATCCAGTGCCGTCATAAGATGGAGAAGCTACAGAAGCGATACTGCACGGAGATCCAACGTGCCAGATCGATGCCTCTTTCTCCTATTACAGCCTCCTTCTCCTATTACAGCCTCCTTCACTCCTTGTCCTTTCACAACCCTGTCACCTGTGCCATTCTCGGCTCCAAGGCCGCCTGCCGTTGGTCTGCTAACTCCAAATCTGCTGCACCGCATATTTTGATGGGGACACTATCAAAATCCGTTAGTTTCACCTTATGATGGGGACACTATCACGACTTCTAATGGTAATAGAAAGATTCAGGTTTGGGTTTCTAATTTTGTGTGTTATAAGAAAGGTTAAACCTTAGCAGAATTTGAACAAATAAATATTGTAGCGGAAGGTTGTTGACTAGCTGTTTTAGAGTATCTTGTATCAGCTAATTGGTTTAAGTATTGAATTAAATCCTGTCTATATTATAGACATGGCTTATTTTTGGACATAGATTTTATTTTATTTTATTATCCTTATTATGATTTTTTTTTCAAAAAAAGGTTTGAAGGTGATTTTGTTTAGTCATCATCTGGTTAGTAGTTATTTTAGAGGAATGTTTTCCCTTTGCCAGGAAGGAAGAAGGAATGTCAATCCATCCAACATTTAATGTGTCTGTAATATTTGGAAAACGAGATGAGGTAATCTAGCCTGCATTTTATTATGTTGATTTCATATCCTGTATTATTTTTCCTTGATTTTGACATGATGCAACTTCTGCAGCCTATGCTAGTGGCATGTGCTCGTCAACTGATCGAACAGATAAGGTATATATTTCAAATTTTGCTTTGTAGTTAAATCATGATTTTATTTTTCTCCTGGTTGACCTTGCTGATATCAATTGCCTCAGAAATAACTGTATTGTTCTTCTATTAAGCGCTTTCATGTTTGTCAAAGCTAAATTAGCATTACCCTTTATACCTCTAAATTTTACTTAAATTAAATTTTAAGTAAAATTTAGCAAGTAAAATTAAAGAAAGGATCGAAGACAAATTTGGTTCATTAATTGAATGATCCTGAGTCCTTAATTGTTGTTGCTTGGGCAAACACTTAAAATGCAAACTTCACAAAATGCAAACTGCTTGTTTAAGAAAATTATTAGCTTTGATTGTTTTCAAACTTGAAATCAATCTTTCAAGTTATCTAGAATATGAATATGATATAGGATTCATCGCAATGCATGCTACTGGCCAAATGAGACATTGACTGTTTCTTGAGATCAATCTTCTAAGTCAAACTTGAGGTACTATTTCAAGTTTTCAACTGAAGTTTCTTGCTTGTCTTGCCATGTATCATCTTCTGAGAAGTTTGAAATGAGGTGTATTTAAGGCTACTGATTTGGATCTAATTTTATAAGTTGGTGACTTTTCGTTAATTAATTTACTTGTCTATTTATTTTTGAGTTCTTTTACTGAACTTAATGTTCCACTTCTTTGAAATCTAATATAGATTACTTTATGGGTGGAAAACATGTACCTGATTTGAATAGTCTGGTCTTAGAAGATAAAATATTTATCAGCCTTTGCCAAAGAATTTTTTGAGTTGAGATGTGTTTAGTTATATAATTATTTTTGTCAACTGTATAGTTTGGCATGGATTGCACCATGCTCAGATTTTAATTGCACCTTTAAAAAAAAATGAAAGTAGAAGAGTACAGCATTTAATTAAAGCTCTCATTCAAATTGTCATTATTAATATTTTTAAAATTTGTTGGATAGTCAATATATGTGTATTCAAACTTGTTATTTCCATTCTTGAGTTGATTACCCTGACGTGCATTAAAATACATCTTTTTATTTTGCCTTATGCCTACCAGGGAGGAGCTGGAAACTGTTGAAGCTTTTGCCAATGGGTTGTCAGTTGATAATTGGATCTGCTACAAATTCCAAATGCTAAACCGACCATTAGCTCCTGTACTTATTTTCTTATTTAACAGACGATACTACAGAAATTTTCTCTTGTAACAGCTATTGTACATTAAATATTCTGGAGCTAATATAAGTATTAGATTTTGTTGTATCCTAACTAATCCACTCATCTACTTCTCTCTCAAATGATGTGTGTATATATATGGATATGATATTTCCTATTCGGCAGGTTTCTGTGTATATTGTTTTCCTCTTTTAGGCTTTTGAGTACTTGACTTTTGTGGATTTATTAGCCTATTAATGTTGTTTAGACTTTAGCCTGCGGTAAATCAGATCAGGACCTTTTACAGCGGGCTAAATGCCCGAAGTAAATAGTTTTTACCCAACCACGAATATTTACAGCGGGCCAATGGCCCGCGGTAAAATCTTTTTTACTGCGGGCCAAAACCGCGGTAAAAAGTAAAATGAGTTTTTACGACGTCATTTTATACGGCGGGCTTAAACCGCTATATGCCTGCCGTAGAAGGGTTTTTACCGCAGTTTCGACCCGCGGTAAAAGGATCATTTTCTTGTAGTGAGTTTTTTTTTTTTTTTTTTTTCATGATACTTAAATGCCACAGTCCAATCTTTCATTAGATAAAACGTTGAGATTGTAGCCGATTTATTTGAAGGAGGGAAATGATTGGAAAGATGAAAATATTGTTTGGTGAAGCCTGTACATATTTTATATTCACTAATTTCTAACAAAATTCATTTCAGTTAAAGTAATAGCTCACATTATTTACCAAATGTTATAGTTTCCAAAACAACTAAAAATTTCCTCAACTAATCAAGTTTCAACAACTACATAGGAACCTTTTTTTATTAAAATAAAAACAAAATTCTGTTATGTATATTGAAGTAAGTTTGGAAACTACTATTTTAATAATATGGGATCTGTTATTAATCCGATTGGTAAATTATATATGATTTTTTTTTTCTTATATCGAAGGCAAGCTCATCTTTGCTATGATCGTGGATTTTGCAACGACCGGTGAAGAGATGGCAACCCAACTAATGTGCTGACATCAACTTATCGGGCCACTACAACACTTTACACAGTGTAGTTGATCTGAGGCAGATTTAATCACGGAAAACATTAGAAGGCGTAGCATGTGTTGGATAAAGTTTGACCTGCCCCTAGCACTATTAATAGAAGTTGATTGCATAAAGATTCATGTATAATTGAAGATTAAAATCTGCAAAATTATATATATTCATCGTTAAACTCAGAAAAAGACAATGAGTTTTTGGTCAATATGAAACGTAAAGAAGAAATTGAAGGGTGGACGTGACTTTGTGAATATAAGCCACATTCCCTAATTAAAAGCTGAGCACATTTCAAGTAATTTCTCTAAGCAATAATACCTCATTGAAAAGTGTGGGACGGAGGACATAGAGTAGAGTAATGAGTATGCAATAAAAACAATAACCATGCGATTTAATTATTTATTTCTGGACCATAATGCTCCTTCCTTTGTTGTTTGTTCTTAGCCTACCATCCTTCCGAACAGATTATCATTCCTAACTAGAGATGGATCATCGAGTTCCTAATTAATTTAGTCCCTGTCTCGGATCTTGGGGCCCTTGACTTCTACTTCTAACTACACTACTTAGTGTCTAAGAAAATTAATAACGAAAAGAAATTCGAATGAATTTCTTAATTTTGTCTTCTTTAATTAAACATTGTCTTGAAGTTTAAATAAATCTATCAGGAACCAAAGCATCCACCTCTTGAAATAAGCTAAGAAAAAAATTTTGAAAATCACTTTCCTTTCTACTTCTATTTTATGCAATTAAATATATATTTTCCAATTTCCAATTCGGTTCAATTAAATTGATCAATCTAATCGAGTCTAAATCAGTAAATATTTTTAAGAGGTGTCACTCATATTTGCATTCTGATGTTAACATTGTGTAGGTGAATATTTTTTAGGTTATATTTGTCTCATAATACATATGAAGAGAGGTTTTGGAGAGGTGTCTTAATGTCTTTGTTTAAACGTAAGAAATATAGAATGAATATTCTTGAGGTAATGTTACATTTTACAATTAGTGTTTATTTTTTTGCTTCGATTTTCCTCTTGTCCTTTTGACTAATGTCTAATCACTATAACTTGACCACTGCTTCCATTGGCAGTGGGAAATGATTCTACTACTAGGACCCGGTTGACAAGTAATATTCGATTGCATCTAATCATGCAAAGTTAGATTCTTTCATGAATCTTCTGGAATTTGGGTTAGCTTTTTTAAGATGAGTAGTACTATTAAGAAATTTTTTATCTTATTAGCTCTCACATCAAAATTAAATAAGGGTAAAATTATAATAAAATATAATAAATAAGATGATTAATATAAAGTGAATGGACTTAACAAACACTCTTCTTCTCTCCTTATGAATCTCTTATCTTTTTTTTTTCCCTATTTTATGCCTAACAAAAAATTACTTTATGTTTCTCTCACATAAACTTAATTAACTATGTCTTTCCAATTTTTTTCTCACTAAATGAAATTTATTTATCTTTTTTTTCATTTTTAATTTCAACAAAGCACATAACTTAGATCCAAATAGACCTGATAATGGGTCGTGTTAGAGCGGTTTCGTATCGTTTCGTATTCGTTTCGTATTAAATTATGTTAATCCAAATTCAACCCATTAACTTATTGGGTCAAAATCTATAAACCCAACCCCGACTGTTAACTTAACGTGTTAACCGAATCCAACCCATTTAACCTGTTTTTTTATTTTCAAGTTAGACAACAATATGTTTAACATGATTTATATAAATTCTAAATAAAAAATACAACCAATAGTTTATAAATTTAAAATCTAACAAATATTTTGAAATCTATTGAAATATCCAAATTTAATATAACATGAAAATATAAACAAAATTTTGTATCCAACATCATTTAAATATCCATCTAAAGTGTATTTAAGATAAATAATTGATAATGTCTAATTATTGAATGATTTCTGAAAATGAAATAGAACATTTTATAAGTTTCTTCTTTATATTTCTCATCAAAATGTCATACCCATGCACACGTAAGAAAAAGATGACGAAATTATATTAAAATAATTTTAATTAGGTTAAATATAGTTATAAATTAGTATTTGTTATATTTTATTATATATCATAAATAAATTTACTATATGATCCTTAATATTAACGGGTTAAACGGATGAAACGGTTTTTTATAGGATAAACCCAAACACGGTCCGATATCAAACGGATTTTACCGTGTTAACCCATTAATGACCCAATCCGATAATATTATATCCAAAACACGTTTTATCGAATGGGTTCGTGTCGTGTTAACGAATTGTATAGAATTTGCCAAGCCTAGATCCAAACACCAAATTGTCTATGTTTGTTTTCTCTTTTTCTTTTGAACTTAAAACTAAGAAATATTTAATTGTCTTTTTTATATGAATGATAAGTGAATTTTTACTATTTAACTAGCTTCAAATTTAATTTTTGTTTAGTTTGTTGTTAGCATTTTATGTTTGCTTTGTTTTTATTTTATAGTTATTAAAAATAATTTGGAGAAATGGAGAAGAAGTTGCGATTACTTCGTGCCAAAATCATGCAATTTTCGTGCAAAAGTATAAAAGAAGTGCACAGTGTGGCAATGGAGCTGTGGCGCAATGTTGCTAGAGTCGCAACGTGAGACCGAAATTTCAGAAAGCAGAAGGGGTTGAGCCACAGCTCATTGTCTATGGGCCAACGTGAAACAGATTTGGATGAGGATATCTTGCCTATTTTGAATTTCTTCAACAAATGGCTGCAAATACAAACTTTTCCCTAGAGCCAAGGGTTCGATTTTGCTTTCTTGGAGCCGAAAGGATGCAAGGGAGAGCTACAAAACAACATTGGAGACAATTTTGTGGTTTTATTTACAAGATTCAATCTTTGTTTTTAAAGTTTTTTTTTTTTTTAGTTTTTTGTTGTTCCTTTGATCCATGACTTCGTTGTTGAATTGTGTTATATTTAATTTAAGTATGAACTAATTTTCTATTATAGGGCTAAGATGTAGCTGAATTTTAATATTTTCGTTATTTAAATTCCATATATCAATTGTTTATTCCAATATTGTTGAACGATTTAATTATATACTTAATTCTTGTGATTTTCTGGCCAGTTATTACATGATTTGATATGTAGATTGATACTGATAAGTGATGTCCATGTTAGTCCATAATTATTTTGCTATAAATTATGTGATTTAGAGATATAAATGTGATTTATGCAATCTTGTTAATTTCTTGTACTTAATAGGTGTTAATAGAGAGTTACGAGAAATAGAGATATGATTCTAACCTATTGATACACATTGTTAATTATTGCTTAAGAAAGAATAATAATTAAATTAGTGAAATTGATTGACAACAATAGGAATAAACATTAATATTATTGAGTTTAATAACTAGAGTAGATAAATTTAGGTGAAGTCTGACACCCTAAAGCTTTTACATATAAAGGTTTCATTAATTACATTATTGATATTGTTTAGTTTTGTTTGTTTAAATTGTTTTATTTTTGATTTTCGCTTATATCATAAATTGTCATTTAAAGTACATTATTCAAATAAAACTTGAATTAGAATAAGTTTAGTAATTAGTAATCAATCTTTGTGGTAACATAACTTACCCATCAGTGTATTACTTATTTGCATGCAATTCTATGTACTTACGGATTTCACACAACAATGAACTTGGAGAATTCAATAATATAAAGAGAAACAATTATTTACGGTTAAAATCATTAATATTTTTTTTAATGTGCCATTGATACTATTTTTTAAATTTGAGAAATGTAACCGTTATAAAAAGATTGAAAAAAAATCAAACACCATTAAGATTAAATATTAATTTAATTATAAATTAAATAATAACTTAATTAAATTTTGCAAAAAATAAGAGTTGGAGCCAATGAGATTAAAAATGGGAGCTAATTAAAAATTAAATGATAATTAATTAAAGCTTACCATAATTGTATTTAGAATTAAATTTGAATTCGATGGAAGATAGTCTAAATTATAATTATACCCTTGTAAAATAAGCGGTAGGGCTTAATTAGATGAAAAATGGGGCTACATAGAACTACTCTTTTAAGATGTGCAATCCAAACTTTTCTTTGGGCTACTTTGTGACGCTTTCAGGGGCTTTTTTTAGTTCTTGGTTTAGGCCTAATTTGGTTACCAAAGATATAAGAATAAGATATATAGGTTGCATTTTCAATCATTGTATTATTATGTATAAATATAGTAGGTAATATAAATGAGAAGTGATAGTTTAGTTTTTCTTGAAAATTGTTGCTGGAGAATTGGAAGATGTGGGGTTGTGAGGTATAAAGGTAGAAGATAGAAATTGAAAGAGAGAGAGAGAGAGAGAGAGAGAGAGAGAGAGAGAGAGAGAGAGAGATGAAAATAGAGAGGAGATGGGATGAGATATAGAAAAGGTGGGAGACAAGATGGGGACAAAGATTTATTAGAGTATCTTTAACTAATATTTCTTCTTCTTCTCCTTGCATGACAAAACATGAGGCAATGGACTATTTATAGAAAAAAATTCTACTGCCTAAACTCACCACTTTAAGCATTTAATGAACCTTGTTGGTGTTAACATGTGACACTCTTGCATGTGCCATACACATGATAATTTTAGACCAACTTGTGATAAAAATAGTGTGTTATAATGTTTCTTATTTTACTGTTTCTAGAAGTATGATTTAAGAAATATATGATTCATAATAAATATCTCTTTAGATTAGAATATTATTTGATGTATCCTATTAAATTAGGAGTATATTTATTTGTGTCCGATTTCATTTAGGAGTTACTTATATCACTTCCTAAAGTATTGTTCTTTATCATAATTTGAGTTTGATTAAGATTCTACAGGATTTTGAAGAGATTACAATCGGGCATCACACTATATATAAAGTTATTTTTACATAACTAATATATAGGTGGTGTGTGTATGTTACGACATTTTTCAAGAATTAAGAAGAGAACTTTAACGCAAATTGGAATGCTTCTTTGATTTTATTTTATGAGTGTCTTATTCATGGATGAGAGGTTGTGATCGTGCATGAATTTCAATTAGGTTTGTCTGAGTTAGTATGCACTTGTGAGAACTTGCAAGTTGAGTGTTTATGTAATTCAATGTCAGACATCGTGGTTTTGTTTTACTTAATAGTGTGTTGTTAAGTTATCAACGACAGAGAGTAGGCAGTGTCACTAGAGTTTAAGATCTTGACGAAATTTTGTTTTACAAAGATTAGGTCAATGTGTGAGAGTAAGTCAGCACTGTAAACGATCTTAAGGATTGTACAAATAAGAACTTAGTGAATTGCAGCTCTAAAGCTATCTGTGGATGTAGGTTTTATAACCGAACCACGTAAAATCTTCTTGTGCTATTTTACTTTATAGTTAACTATTATATTGCACATAACTTCATACTTTCAGATCTAACAATTGGTATCAGAGTAGGTTCACTAACATACAAGTGAAGAAAGATCACATTGATTTGGAGGAATGGAGTTTATTCATAATGGAGAATCTGAAACACAATCACCTACACTTGATGATAGTAATTATTCATACTGAAAAGTAAGAATGATGATGTATATCAAATCTCTTGATGACAAGGCATGGACTAGTGTGCTTAAAGGATGGACACCACCAACAAGATTGAATGCTTTTGATGATTCTAAACCCAAACCTGAGGAAGAATGGACTGATGAAGAATACCGAAGTTCAAGTTGGAACTCAAAGGCTCTTAATGCTATTTTTGCTGCTGTGGACTTAAATAACTTTGGACAGAATTCAAAGTGCAAAGTGGCTAAAGATAAAGAAGCTTGGGACATTCTTGAGATAAAACATGAATGTACGACTTTTGTTAAAAGATCTAAATTGATGAGATTACATTTACAATTTGAGAACTTGATGATGCATGAGGATGAGTCAATTTTTGATTTTTATTCTAAGTTATGTCACATCAACAATTCTGCATATATGCTTGGCAAGACTTTTACTGATGCAGAAATTATTAGCAAAATAATTAAATCTTATCCAAATCAATTTCAGCCTAAATTTCAGCCATTGGGGAAGTTAAAAACACTGATGAGATGAGCTTGATGAAACTGATTTTAAACAGATTGCTTTTCTAACAAAAAATTATGTCAAGTTCATTAAAAAGAATTTCAGGAAAAAGAATCAAGGAAAGCCATCAAACTCAAATGAAGAGAAGTTCAGAAAATTCAGTAAGGAAAATGACAAGAAGAAATCAAAGCAACCTGATAAGAAAGGACATATTCAGATTTTGGTTATGGACATATTCAATCTAAATGTACTAATCTTAAAAAGAAGAACAAAGGCTTGACAGCTACCTGGAGTGATGATTCAGAATCTGATTCGAAAGATCAAGAATGCATGAGTAATTTGGTTGCATATACGACATCTACAGTTGATAAAGGAAAAGCTGTTATGTCCAACACAACAGAAAAGTGCAAAACTGATGATAAACATTCAGATACAGAAGATGATCCAGAAAACTGTGACGAGTTGTAAGAAACTTACAATGTACTCTATGGTGAATGGCTGAGTCAGAAAGAAGAAATCAAAACTTTAAAGAAGAAGATTGAAGTGCTGAAATGTGAAAAATCTTATGCTAAAACTTGTATCACAGAATTGAAGCTTGCTTTGACAGACAAAACAACACATATGGAGAAAATTACAGCAGAACTGATTGAGAGCAAAAGATGTGTGATCAACTCAAAATTGGGTCAGCTAAACTTGATCAGGTCTTGAGTCTTGGAAGAGACAATTCCAACAAACATGGCTTGAGGTATACAAGAGGCAATGTTGCATCCTTATCAGGAACAATGTTTGTAAAAGCTTCAACATCAGGTAAAAATTCTGAACCTAACTCAAATAGGTTAAGTCCTAGTTCGAAAAATAGTGAAGCATTTGTTTCCCCTCTAAGCTCTTTCAAGTCCAGTACTGAAAAGGTAAGGAAATTCATTTCAACATATTATTTTTGTAGTGTCAAAGGGCATATTAGACCTAGGTGTTTTAAATTGTTGAATTTTTTTCATAAAAGATCAAAACAGTTCAAGTTGTTACCAAAGACACAACTGCAGTGGGTTAAGAAAGAGAAGACAGTGTGCAATGTTTCTTTTACTGCACTTAAGCATTCCTATAACGATTTGTTGTATTTTAATAGTGGTTGTTCCAGGCACATGACTGGAAATAAACAGTTTTTGAAAGATTTTGAAACATGTAGGGAAGGAAATGTCACTTATGGTAATGGAGCAAAGAGTAAGATCATTGGCAAAGGCACTTTGAATGTCAAAGGTCTACTCGAATTCTAAAATGTCTTACTGGTTGAAGGTTTGAAAGCTAATCTAATTCGTGTTAGTCAGATATGTGATGATAAGTACATTGTTAATTTCACACAAGACAAATGCATGGTTTTAGATAATCTTGGTAAATGCATTTTAGAAGGAAATAGATCTTCGGATAATTTTTATTTGGTAAAAATTACATTTCATACTAGGATCTCGGATTTAGAATTGTGGCATCAAAAATTAGGTCCCTTAAATTACAAAGACTTGGTTAAATTAACGAAGTTAGGTGTTGTGAAAGGAGTTCCTAAACTTGATGACAAAATTAATAGAATTTGTGGACCATGTCAAATGGGAAAACAAATTAGAAGTGCGCACAAATCAATCCCACATCTTAGCATATTTAAAATACTTGATTTGCTTCACATGGATTTTATAGGTCCCATGCAAATTGAAAGCATTGCTGGTAAGAGATACATATTTGTTTGTGTGGATGACTTCTCTAGATATACTTGGGTTGATTTTATTAAAGAAAAATCTGACACTTTTAAAGCTTTTAAGAATCTGTGTGTTAAGCTTAAAAATGAGTAAAACAGGAATATTGGCGGGATAGTGAGGATAAGCAGTGATCATGGCAAGGAGTTTGAAAATGTGAGCTATGTTGACTTTTGCTAATATCATGGAATTGAAAATGAATTTTCAGCTCCCAAAACTCTTGAATAGAAATGCATTTTGGAAAGAAAAAACAGAACTCTTCAAGAGATGGCTAGAGTAATGCTCAATAGCAAGAAGTTGACCAAAAGGCTATAGGTTGAAGCAATAAACACTACTTGTTATATTTCAAATAAAGTTTTTCTAAGACCTGGCACTATCCAGACACCTTATGAAATTTTGAAAGGAAGAAAACATAATTTGAAATATTTTTATGTTTTTGGTTGCAGGTGTTACATCTTAAATGACAGAAAGTAGTTGAGAAAATTAGATCCGAAAAGTGATAAAGGAGTTTTTGTGGGATATGCACAGAACAACAAAGCTTTTCGAGTCTATAATCTTTGAACTGAGTCAATCATGGAATCTGCAAACATAGTATTTGATGATTTGGATGATTATGCAAAGTACTCACACGAAGAAAGCATAACCAGCTTCACAGAGAATGCAGAAAGATCAGTACCAGACAACAGTAACAGTAAAAAGGATTTAGTTATGAAAGAGGAAACAACTGCTATTACATCAGACATAACAACGACATCTGACAATACAGACCTGAATAGAAACTCAATCAGAAATGAAGATGAAAGAAAAGATCCACCCACTTAGATACAAAAGGCACATCCAACTAGCTTAATCATTGGAACACCAGATGGAATGATAAAAACTAGGAGCAAGGTAAAAAATCAGGTAAGATTTGCATGTTATGTTTCATTATTTGAGCCAAAAAATGTAAAAGAAGCTTTAAAAGAAAATGCTTGGATTCAGGCAGCGCAAGATGAACTTAATTAGTTTAAAAGGAATGAAGTATGAGAATTAGTTCCTAGGCCAGAAACTGCAAATATCATTGGAACTAAATGGATAGTCAAAAATAAAACTGATAAAAGTGGTCAAGTAGTAAGAAATAGGGCTAGGCTAGTAGCACAAGGTTACACACAAGTAAAAGGCATAGACTTTGACAAAACCCTTGCACCAATAGGTAGACTTGAGTCAATCAGATTACTACTTGCAATTGCTTGTTTGCTTGATTTTAAATTGTACCAAATGGATGTTAAAACAACATTTTTAAATGGCTATCTCAATGAAAAAGCTTTTGTTGAACAACCTAAAGGATTTGAAGATCCTAAACATCTTGATTTTGTGTACAAATTGCATAAAGCTTTGTATTGGTTGAAACAAGCTCCTAGAGCTTGGTATGAAAGGTTGACAAACTTTCTGATCAAGATAGGTTATAGTAGAGGTAGCAATGATAAGACTTTATTTATCAAATATGCATCTAACTATTTTATTGTTGCTCAAGTATATATGTAGATGAAATTGTGTTTGGATCAACTAACAAAGGAAAAACTGATGAGTTTGTTAAGTTGATGTAGGAAGAGTTTGAGATGAGCATGGTAGGAGAATCAAATTTCTTTTTTGGATTGTAGGTTAAACAAATGAATGATGGGATATTCATATCTCAATCAAAATATGCTATAAACCTTGTAAATAAATTTGGAATTGAGAATGCAAAACCAATGAAAACTCCTATCAGTACTAACCTGAAACTTTCAAAAGACAATGCACCAAAAGAGGTTGATGTAAGTTTATATAGACGCATCATTGGCAATTTGTTATACCTCACAGCAAGTAGACTAGACTTGTGTTTTAATGCAGGATTTTGTGCAAGATTTCAAGCAAATCCTAAAGAAGCACACCTGACAGCAGCTAAAAGAATCTTTAGGTATGTACATGGAACCTATGATTATGGGATATGGTTTTCTAAAGATACAAATAATTATCTTGCAGGGTTTAGTGATGCTGACTGGGCAGAAAATGCAGATGACAGGAAAAGCACACCAAGTGGATGTTTTTATCTTGATACTAACTTAGTTTCTCAGCATAGTAAAAAGTAGAATTCAATCTCTTTGTCTACTGTGAAAGATGAATACCTAACAGTAGGGAGTTGTTGCACACAACTACTTTGGATGAAGCTAATGCTAAGTGATTATGGTATTAAATAATAACCCATAATTGTGTTTTGTGATAATACTAGTGCTATAAACACTTTTAAAAATCTAGTTCAGTGTTCTAGAACAAAACACTTTAACATAAGATACCATTTTTATAAGGGAGCTTGTAGAGTCTAAGGTGATATACACTAAACACATCTCTACTGATAAAAAATTAGCTGACTTGTTCACTAACGCATTGGATGCAACAAGATTTGAGAATCTAAGAAAGGCCTTAGGCATCTGTCAGTTTTTTGAATAAGCATTGCTTGCTGTTATGTTAATTATATCTACAATATCATAAGTTTTCTTTTAATTAAACATGTGTGAGTTGTAATATAAAATTGCTTCAATGTTAAGATACTAGTTTAAAATGAAAAATACAAAGAGGGCTACCAATATATGATATTTGAAAGTCATCATTGAGAGTAATATCAGGGTACCTAAGAAATATGTTGAGGTCAACAACTCAAATGAAAAAGGCTACCTCTACATTGTGTGAAAGCAGCTGTATTTATTTCATAATCCAATGTGATTAATTCTTTATAAATATGTCAAAATGATATGTTTGACATCTCAATTGAGTGAAAAATAAAGGTAAACAACTTTTATATGAAGATTATAAACAACTCTGAAATATTCTTCTTTAGAATGATTTATATAATATCCAGATATTATTGTTACGTTAAATGTCATTATTTTCTGTTATGTTTTTTATAACATACGATGTTTTTTGTGCCTAACTGAAATTTGACCTTTTTGTGTGATCATGTGTCAAAATGCCATGTCAGTTTTATTAAATTGAGGGGGAGAAAATTCAGTGACAGGTATCCTAACTCTATTAGAATTCCTTATTTTAGTGGAAATCAAATTTTGAATTTTTCTCATTAATGATATTAATTAAATTTGTTTTGGAAAAGGAATTAAATTTTGAAGTTTAGGGGAAACCGAATTTTATTAAAACTCAGTTTCTTCCTAAGTATATCACAAACATATTTAGGGCTCTTTTAGGTCATATCACAGTTGATTAGCTTTGCATCCATTCTCTCTCTTGTCTTGCTTCGCTCTATTCCAGTAAAACACTTGCAGCTCTCAAATCCTAACAATGGCGTCCTCATTTGAATCTGCGAAGACTACCAGTGCATCATCTTCCTCACACGACTCTGGTCACAACAGTAATGACAGTTTTCAGTCGTCTCAGTGTCAACAATGCATGTAGAGATCCTAATTGATCCTGTAATGAGTGAAGATGAGTCAATCCCAGTTTAACGAATGAAGGACAAATTGAAGCCAAAGTTTAACAAGTTCCTCACAATAGTTGTTAAGCAAAATTTCTTGAAGTATATATCAAAGAGGAAGTTGCAGATAGAAAGGCCAGTGAAGGTAACTGACTTCAACAAGTATGGTTTGAGTGAACTTCTTGAGTCCATTTACTTGACTAGAATGGTAAACAAATTCCTACCCCCTGTTCAGTCTTTGATTTAAGAATTTTATACGAATATCACTGCTTAAATTGATAACCCGAAGAGCTTTCATTATCACAAAGTGTATTGTAAAGGAAAATTTGTGAAATTTTTATCAAATGTCATCAACACTTTCTTTGATATAGCAATTAGTAGTTTGCACTCTGTTGAAGAAAACTTTGATGTGGTGATTGTTCTTAAGGAATTGACAGGAAGGCGTGATTTAGTTTGGAACCTGAAAGATGACATTGATCAACAATACCTTAGAAAGAAATATAGGGTTCTGCATAAGATTGCACAGTTTGATTGGTTTCCCTCTTCACATCAAAACCAGGTCAGGGGAGATAGAGTAAAATTTTCATTCTATTTGGGCACAAATAAACCAATTAATTTAGGTTTATGGATTTATAAGATGATTATCCAAATTGCACCATATAAATCTGATTACCATTTGCTTGTATTTCCTTGTTTGATTCAAGGTATTTTAGCTCAAAATGGTGTTCCCATTATCCCAAAAGAGCATACTGAGATTTTCTCAAAATCCATCACAAAAGGATTTCAACAACGATTGCATGACAGATCTTATCTGCCAGCCCCTGAACCAAAACCAAGAAGAGTTCGAAACAATCCCATGAACAATGTGGAAATGCAGCTTGCTTTGATCAATTCTACTTTGTCTGATATTATGCAGGATCTCAAGGGCATCAAAGCAAAGCAATCTGCATTGGAGACAAAACTTGTTGAAAAAATTGTTGTTGCAGAAGAACCACACACCATGGAAACTGTAGATGTGGTGCAAGAGCATTTTGCAAAGCAAATGCCAGAGATAGCAGAGCAAATACCAGAAGAGGAACAAGTTGAACAACCTGCTGTTAAGACTGACATAACAGTAGAAAAGAAAATGAAGAAAAAGAAATCAGAGAAAAAAGTTAAAGGAATTGATCTGAAGGGCAAGAAGAAGGTAAAAGTAGTGAAGAAATAATCTGACAAGAAGAAGAAAGTTGCAACAATAATTCCAGAATTGTAGGATGAATCCTTGTTATATGAACCAGCCCAAGAAGAGCCCGCAATAACATCACCTTCACCACCTTATGAAGAAGAACCTGACATTGCACCAGTTCCTGAAGCAGAATAACCTATCTCTACACCACCATAGTCATCTCCACATGAAGCAGAAACCACATCAGATGCAGAACTCACACAAGAACCAGCTCTTAAAGCAGAAATAGCAGAAACAACCAAGGAAATCCCAGCTCAGCTTGCAGCAAAATCTCTCATGGATCTACAACAACCTATTCCTCAGTCGCAGCCAACTAAAACCAGTGTAGACAGACTTGACATGGAAATCCGCAAGATTGTGGTAGCGGTCACTGCTACTTCTTCTGATATAACTGGAGAACAGGCCACTCCTGTGGTTTCTGAACAGCCTACACCTTCCACCACTGGCAAAAGGTTTAAGACTAGGGCTGGTAGGATCAAGAAACGACCTGACAGTTCATCTTCACCTCCCGTTCGTAAGTCTGCTCGACTTCGTTAATGTGCTTTTTGTTTATTTTTTTTGAACTTGTTATGAAATCAAAGGGTAGAAGAAGTTTCTGATTCTGTCAGTTTCAGATTCTGTTCCTTCTGATTCTGTTCTAATATTTTTGTTTGAACTGACTCTACTTGACTTCAAGGGTAGTAAGTTAGGGGGGAGTCTTATTTTTGAATTCGAACTACTTTATGACTTTTGTTTTTGATTTGTTACTTTGCAGCTTCTACTTTACTGTGTTTTGTGTTCTTACCTGCATATTTAATTTGTTAGATGTTTTTGTCACATTTTTTATTTGTTGTGATGATGCTTTTGTTGAATATTGTTTGAGGTTTGCCAACTTAACTTTGTTTTGTTTTGTAGGATATTTATATTCATACATTTTTCTGTTATGTAGTTTATAACTGCACAGTTATTATTTCTTTAAGTATGTCATTTTCTATTTAATGGATCATGATTGCTTATAGTTGTTCTAGAGTTATCTTTGTGTGTTATTCTATGATCGAAAACAGTTTGGTGTTTTCATCACAAGTTGCCAGGAAGGGAGAGATTGTTGGTGTCAATGTGTGATCATACACATGATAATTTTGGACCAACTTGTGGTAAAACTAGTATGTTATAATATTTCTTATTTTACTATTTCTAGAAGTATGATTTAAGAAATACTTGATTCATAATGAATATCTCTTTAGATTAGGGCATTATTTGATGTATCCTAATTAAATTAGGAGTATATTTATTTATGTTCTATTTCATTTAGAAGTTACTTATATCACTTCCTAAAGTATTGTTCTTTATCCTAATTTGAGTTTGATTAATATTCTATAGGATTTTGAAGAGATTACAATCGGGCATCACACTATATATAAAGTGATTTTTACATAACTAATATATAGGTGGTGTGTGTATGTTATGACATTTTTCAAGAATTAATAAGAGAACTTCAACGCAAATTGGAATGTTTCTTTGATTTTATTTTATGAGTATCTTATTCATGTATGAGAGGTTGTGATCATGCATGAATTTCAGTTAGGTCAGAACTTACGAGTTGAGTGTTTATGTAATTCAGTGTCAGATATCGTGGTTTTGTTTTACTTAACAGTGTGTTGTTAAGTTGTCAATGACAGAGAGTGGGTAGTGTCACTAGAGTTTAAGATTTTGACGGGATTTTGTTTTACAAAGATTAGGTCAGTGTGTGAGAGTAAGTCAGTATTGTAAACGATCCTAAATATTATACAAACAAGAACTTAGTGAATTGCAGCTTTAAAGCTGTCTGTAAATGTAGGTTTTATAACTGAATTACGTAAAATCCTCTTGTGCTATTTTACTTTACAGTTAATTGTTATGTTGTACATAACTTCATACTTCCAGATTTAACAAAGCTAAAATATATAATACTTTATAACACTCCTTTTTAGATATTTTGCTATCTTAAGATAATTACAATCAACATTTGACTTTGCCAACAAAAAACTTAGTAAAATAAGAACCTTAACAAAGAAATATAATTGTATCCAAAGTGATGTTGGATGCGTTTTACTGTCTAGTTAAAAACCTTGCCAGTAAAACCCAGTGAAAAAAGCTGACTAAAAAAAAAAAGTATAGTGCACATAAATGTCCAGAATTCTCCTTCGAATGGTAACTCCCTTTGATCATGGCAACAAAATAATATTCTTTATCAACTTGGTTGCTTGCTGAGCCGCCACATGCCAATGCCGCATATTAGTTTCCCAAATGTTGATGTCAGCAATTTCTTGGTAAATAAATCTGTAAGATTATTATTATTGGATCGGATCTGTTTCACATCAATCTTTCTACTTTCTTATGGTTCATGCGTGTAGAAGAACTTTGGAGAAATATGTTTGCTTCGATCTCCTTTGCATATCCTCCTCTAATTTGTGTTATACAAGCTATATCGTCTTCATATATAATTGTTGGAGGATCTATTGTAGGAGATAATCCATATAAATCTTGGATGTGTTGAATAACAGATCTTAACCATATACATTAACAGATGGCTTCATGTAATGCAAGGATTTCATAATGATTAGAAGAAGTAGCAACTAAGGTTTGCTTTGTAAAAGGCCATGAAATTGCGATCCCGTTATAGGTAAAAACATATCAAGTTTGTGATCAAGCTCTATGGGGATTAGATAAATAGCTGGTATCAGTATATCCAACTAAACCAGGATTTTTAGGAAGCTTATATGAAAAGAATGATCCTAGATCAGTGGTTCCCCGAAGATAACGAAAAATATGTTTAATCCCATTTCAATGTCGTCTAGTAGCTGTAGAACTAAATCTCACAAATAAATTTATTGTAAATGTAATATTTGGCCTTATACTGTGCCAGATACATTAATGCACTTATAGCATTTAGATACTGTACTTTTGGACTAATTATCTGTTCATCATCCTCTTTAAGATGGAATGGATCATTTTTCGGATCAAGGGATTGAACCACCATTGGGGTACTCAAGGGATGAGCCTTATCCATATTAAATCGTATTAAAACTTTTTCTGTACGTGCTGTCTGATGAACAAGTATGCCAGCTGAATTGTGCTCGATTTGTAGGCCAAGACGACATTTTGTTTTTCCCAAATCTTTCATTTCAAACTTTCTTTTCAAATATTTAGCAGCATTTGGATTTCTTCAAGAGTTCTAATTAAATTCATATCATAGACATATACTACTATAATAGAAAAACCAGATTTTGATTTCTTTATAAACGCATAAGGGCATATAGGATCATTAACGTATCCCTCTTTAATTAAGTATTAATTCATTAAGGTGATTCTACCACATTCGTTCTGATTGTACCACATTCGTCCTGATTATTTCAATTCATACAGGGACCTTTGCAATTTGAGTGAATACATGCTCTTTGGTTGTGTTTTACTTGCTTTAGCAATTGAAATCTTTCAAGAAATTTCATATATATGTCAGAATCTAATTTACCATATAAGTAAGGAGTAACCACATCCATAAGGCGTATGTAAAGTTTTTTTGAGACTATCAAACTTATCAAATATCTGAAAATAATTGTATCCATTATCAGGGCATATGTTTCATCAAAATCAATACCCGGTCGTTAAGAAAAATCTTGTGCCAGTAAACGAGCTTTGTATCTGACAATTTCGTTTTATAGTAAACACCTATTTATAACCAACAGATTTTATATTATTTGGCGTTTGGACTACTGGTCCAAAAACTTCATGTTTGGCCAAGTAAGCTAATTTTAATTGAATTGCTTCTTTCCATTTAGGCCAATCATACCTTTGCTTACATTCATTCATAACATTAGTGGCTACTACAAATGAGAATACATCGTTGATAACAATTTCATCACAATTCCACATTTCTTTAGTATAATTAATAGAAATTTCCTTATTTTTAATTACATGTGCCATTTTAGGGGTACATTCCTCATTAATAACTTATGCCTCTTGAGGGGCATGTGTCTCATTAGAAACATTTATCTCTTCAAGAGATAAATTAGAAATATGGAATCTTTGGCTCAATTATTAAATTCATGAGGATCGATTTGTACCCCTTTTCTTTTTCGGGGATAACTTATCCGAGCAGTCTGCCACACTTTAGGCATGCAGCAGGTTGATTGTTCATTATTGCTTGAAGAGTTTGTTTAACAAGGATCTCAATTTGTGCCAGTGCATTCTAGCGCATATATATATATATGATTTTGGTATCTTAGCTACCTCAGTAAAAGCATCTATCATCTGATTAGCAATATTTTGTAGATGTATCATCCTTTGCACTTCATTTTCACATTAAGGTATTTGAGGATTAAGATGAGACAATTTTTCTACATTTCAAGATAGTTCTTGCCTGATTTCAAAATGCATATGCCTAATTTCAAGAGGCATTTTCTGTTCCCCTAAACATGAAAAACTGTCTCATCAAAATGACAATTTGCAAAACGTGTGATAAAAGGATTACTTGTTGTGGGTTTCAAATATCCAATAGTAGAAGAAGAATTATAACCCACATAAATCCCCAATTGATGTTAAGGTCCCATTTTTGTTCTCTTCTGGAGAGTAATGAGAACTTGTATGGAACAACAAAAAATTCGTAAATGAGATATATTGGATTGTTGGCCAAGTAAAAATTGTAATGGTGAATACTCATGACAAGTAGTGGGCTTCAATCTGATTAATGATGCAGTATGCAAAATAGCATGACCTTAGGCAGAAGTTGGTAACTGCATTTTTAATAATAAAGTACGTACAATTATCTATAGTCACTTTATAGGTGATTCTGCCAAACCATTTTGGGTATAGACATGTGGAACATGGTGCTCAACATCAATTCCAACAGACAAACAATAATCATCAAATGTTTTCGATGCAAATCACTAGCATTATCTAGCGTATTGATTTAATAAGAGGGTCTGAAAAATGTGTTCGTAATTTAATGATTTGAGCCACTATTCTAGCAAATGTAATATTTCTAGTTGACAATAAACAAACATTAGATCACCATGCAGAAGCATCAATTAGAACCATAAAGTAACGAAATGATGCACTCGATGGATGAATGAGTCCAAATATATATCCCCTTGAATTCTTTATAAGAATGATGGAGATTTAAGATCAATCTTAGAAAAAGACAGTCTAACAATCAATTTTCCTTGTGAACAGGTGGTACAAATAGTTTCATTGGACAGAAGAATTTTCTGATTCTTCAATGGATGTCTATTCGTATTTTCAATAATCCTACGCATCATTGTTGATCTTGGGTAACCAAGATGGTCACGCCACAACATAAAAGTTTCAGAATCTTTGAACTTCTAGTTCATTACTGTATAGGTTTCAATGGTCTTTATGTATGTACAATATAATCCTGAAGAGAAGGTTTCAAGCTTCTCTAATATCATATTCTGTTTTGAGACATCTAAAGTGATATAAAGAAATTCAATATTATTTTCACAAGATATCTCAATATGATATCCATTATACCTTATATCTTTAAAACTAAGCAAATTCCTTTTAGATTTGTTTCAATATAAGGCATTAGCAATATATAATTTAGTACAGTTTGCCAACACTATAGTGGCTCTTTCGGAGCCCTCAATCAAATTAACGGACCCTGATATAGTGTTAACCTTTGTCTTCAGAAATGTTAACTTTAGAAAACATTTCTCATATTTAAGAATAGCATAAGTTGTTACACTATCAACTAGATATAAGTCTTCATATTCATTTTTATACAACCTTCATGTCCATTCCTTTTTATTACAAAAAATCTACACAAGATAAGATCACATTATAACATCATAACATAACACTCATATAAACACACATACGCACAAAATACATCATAATAAGACATATTCGAACATGTAATAAAACAACTATTTAGTTGGCTGGGGCATTTTCTTCAACCATTATCTCATCAATAGCTTTATCAAGATCAGTAGAAAATCTACGACGTCAAAATTAGTGTGACCTTCTAGGTCATCAATATAGTTGGTCTCAACATTTTTTTCTTTATTCTTTATAGAGCCTGATACAAATCCATCAAATGCTTGACCCTTCGAGCCACATCTATGACAAGTACTTTCAATACTTCTTTATGGCTTAGATTGAATATATTTTTCTTCATCATGTATAGTGTCATCTTTATTCTACTTAGGGATGGCAATGAGGTGGGTCGGGGCGAGTATTGCCATCCCCATCCCGATCCCCATTCATAAAAACATCCCAATTCCCACTTAAATCCCCAAATTAATAATACGGGGCAGTAATGAAGATTCCTTAAATTAAAAAGGTAATCCCCATCCCCATCCCCAATTCTCCCCAAAACCATGTCATAATATTTAAAATGTATCATTTAGAAATAATATAATTCTAATAAGGTTCAATGATAATTAATAATCTGAAATATAAAATAACATAATTCTAACAACTTTTAAATGATAATCAACAATCCAAAATATAGAATAACATAATTCCAACAAGTTTCAAATGATAATTAACGATCCAAAATATAATAACAAAATAGACCACCAAAATACTTGATAAATAACATGAGACAACTCAAATATTTTCTTTCTCAATCTTTCGCATTAGCAGTATTTAATAATATAATTATTTTTAATTTTAACGAGAATGTTGGGGGGGTACGTAAATTGAAGCGTATAATCCCTATCCTCGCCCCATTTATAAAAGGGTATTATATATTTACTCCATCCCTACCCTATCCCTATATCATAACCCTCCATCCCGACCCCCAACGGGTTAGATCCCCGCGTGTCTCCATATCCATGGGTTTTTTTGCCATCCATAATTCCACTTCTGGTGGGCAGATTTAGATTTCTTTGAATAACCACCCCGTGGTTAGAAATTCTTTCTACTATGACCATAATTTTTCTTGCCACCACGACTATTAGCATTCACTTCAGGGAATGGTGCAGAGCAAATAGGGCGAAGTTGGTGGTTTTTCAACAGGATTTCATTATTGTTCTAAGCAACTAAGACAGAAGATATCAGCTGAATATATTTCATAAAGCAGCATTCCCGATATTGTTGCATCAGAACCATATTGGAGGGATGAAAAGTAGATAATGTTTTTTCTAGCATCTCCTCTTCAGTGATATTTTGCCCACAATATTTCAATTGAGATACAATTCTGAACATTGCTAAGTTATATTCACTGATAGTTTTGAAATCCTGCAATCTCAAATTGTTCTATTGGAATCGAGCCCTTGACAATATTATTGCTTTTTGCTGATCAAATCTCTCCCTTAAATTTTTTCAAAGGGCCAATGGATCAACACGAAGGTAAAGATTGGTTGATAAAGAAGCGTGATGCCTTGATAGTAGTGGCATCACTGATAGCTAATATGGCATTTCAAGCTGGCTTGACCCCACCTGGTGGTCTATTGCCAGAGAATTCTGAAGGTAACTTCATACCACCAGATAATTATTCAAAACCACGTAAGGCGTTCCATAATGGCTAATTCCAAATTATCTAGATATTACGTTTTCGCAGCTTTCAATACCACCAGTTTTGTGGCTTCTTTGAGCATCATATTATTGCTCGTAAGTGGTTTAACATTTTTCATAAAAAGGTTCTTTATGGCCATTTTAACGGTGGTCATGTAGGTTGCAATTGCTGACATGATAGTGACCTATCTGGTAAGCATACAACTCTTACAAATTCTAGGACATGCTCTTCTGCTGCAGTTATAGTCCTGTTGATATGGTTTAGCTTGCTTGTTATTCTTATTGTCGACCACCTAATACGCCTTATAGTGAAGATTACAAAGTTACTATTGAGGAAGATAACGACTTTATTTAAGTAAGAAGCTAACGAATTCAAGCAACGACGGTTACGGATCACGTTTAAAGGCCTAATACACAGAACAATTTCGTGTCCACAGACAAAACGAAGCTAGCTATATGTGTATTATATGTGTGTCGTAGTTAATTTGTATTTCTTATAGCATGTCTCCTCCTCTGGCTGCATTTATCCTCTGTATTGCTTATAATAGGAGGCGAATACTCTTGTATTACACCCCTCACATATTAAGAATGTAGCAATAAGTGTGCGTGAAAGATTGCTAGTGCCAGCTATGTATATTTGTTGCATTAGCTGGAAGCACTCTGCAATTATCTTGTTAGATTTAATTTTCTTACAAAGCCTTATGTAACATTCACTAATAATTTGCTTGATTTAATTAGATACGAGTTCGTATATTAGAAGAAAAATTGGTGCTATTAGCACCTAAAAATAAAGTCTGAACTTCCACTTCTTAAAAATGATTTTTTTTTGGTTACTAATAACATTTTAACAATTTACTATTAAGAACAAGTAATATATCTTAATAATCGTCTAAAAAAAAATCAAAGCATTATCAAAAAGTCAATTAAAATTTAAAAAAATAGTCACAACATGCTAAATTATCTTGAAATATATATTTAAGTGAATCTCAGTTTTTGTTATATTTAAGATTAAAACTTATGAAAAGAGTTTGGAGCACGTCGCTCTTAATATGTTCATATATAGTGGTAATGTCAATGTTTAAATGTGGGATTCATCTTCGTGGTTTATATCGATCCATGCATCTATGCTTGTTTCTAAAAAGTGAATGTATATATATGTACCTTATTTTTTTACAGAGTTATTTCACATGAAATAACACTGTTTGATGGGTCATATTATTGAAAAAACAAATAATAAGAGAAAAGGATTAAACTCTCTATTAAAACATGAGGATGAGCGTAAAATATATTGTTCGACATAATTGTATGAGGTTGCCCAAAATATATTAAAAAAGAACTTCTAAAATGCATATATATCTTTGCTAATTCACTGTTTCAATTTTTCAATAATTTTAAATCATCATTGTCTCATTGGGTCATCTCCCTTGACTAAGAAGTTGCATTGCCTTATTATCGCTGTAGTTACGTTAGATAGAAGGTCGTATAAATGGGAGCATCTTGCTCTTAGTAGTCAGGCTGACACTTGATTGATGAAAGAAGCAATTTTCCTGCGCAATGCCACAGAATTTTCACTAGTTAGATTCTTCAAGTGGAAGCCATGATCCTCTCCTGGACTCTCAAAAATCTCCGCACTACCTTTCCATCCACTCTTTCTCAGCACATCATAATAGTGCTTTCCTTGATACCTTAGGGAATCGATCCCGGCCACTAAGTCCAGCAACGTGGCACACCCTAGCTTTGCTAGGTTAGTATCAACTGTTGGATTAATCAATGGGTCATCCAACCCTTTTCCAGAAGGATAAATAAGATGCAACAATTTCCCCTGTTGACGTACTATTTTATTTGCATCATTTTTCTCACCATCAAGAGGCTCTTTTGTCATAAATAAAGGATGAGTTAAAACGATGCCAATAACATTTACACCCTCAAGCTTTTCCAGGCCATGTCTCATGCCCATATTGTGTGCTATATTAGCACCGGCACTATCACCACAAAAGAATACTTTCTCAAAATCTGCATGATGATTTAGCCACTTTTCAGGGCCTTTTCTGTTAGCATGGGACGCAACCCATTTGACGGCGGTCCATGAATCGTTATGAGCACAAGGGAGAGGGTGCTCAGTGGCTCTTCTATATTGAACTGAGACTGCAATGATGTTAGCTTCACTAACTAAGGCATCGAGGTAATTATGGTAGTGAGAGGAGAATGGAGATTGAAAGATAAAGGTTCCACCATGGAAATAAACTAGAAGAGGAAGCCTTTGGTTGTGGTTAGTGTTTCTAGGGAGAAAAAGCCTTACATATAGATTATATTGAGGTTCATATTGAGTGTCTTTGGATTCAACATTCGTTTTGGGATCAATAGATGCAGGGACAATCTCATTCCCATGAAGTCTATCGACATGGCCATCTTTGTGTATACGAAAGATGGGAGATGCATCAAAGACTATTTCTGGATCTGCAAAAGCCATGATGAAGAGAAAAGAAGATAACACTGCAACAAAAAAGACTTTTCACGAAAGAGATTTCGTGGCATATATATAATAATGCATGCGTTAAAAGATTATCAAAGATGGCATAGTAAATATGAGAGCTGTTAAAAACATCATCTATAATATTTTTAATAGCATAATTTTATTATTTGCCATTAATTATTCAAAGTATTTTGGTTTTAATAGCAATAAATAATAAATGCCAGAAAAACTACCTTTAACGGAATAATAATATTTGCTATTAAATGCAATAGTTTTAAAAGCACAAATAAATTGCCATTAATAAGTTCATAGAAAATGGCTTACGTACCGATTATGCTATTGAAAAATAAAAATTGTGTATTAAGTATTTGGCAAATTTTTCTCCAATATAATATCACTTGCCTAATTTCTAGGATAAAAGTATTTTCTCTAACGGTAATGAGATAGATATATTTAATAATTTGAGCTGTTAAAGACGGAAGATAATTCAATACCTAATAACTTGAATTAAAAAAAGGTAATTATCACTGACTACTCTTAACCTTTTTTTTTCTTCTTTTAGGAGACAACCATATGTTTTCAAATATTAATCAAAGACTATCCCTAATGTAAGTTAGCCGTTTGTTTTTCATCAATTTCAAATTTAATTATCAAATTACCCTTAATAATAGTTTTCAAAAACCATATGTTTAATAATAAAATATATAATGATATGAAATTATATTTATACTCCTAAATAAAGTCAAATAAAATTTGTTGGCCTTGGAAACCTGCCAAATAAAATGACCTACTTATCCCTAATTCTTTAAAATACCCTATCCAATTCATTTATAGCCCTTTTATATTTTGTATGTGACTTTTCAAGAACAATTTAAATTTGATTTAATATACAGATAAATATAATTTAAATTCGATTACATGGCTTTGTCTGGTTGCATTGGAGGGCCTAGTTCATTTTTTATTTTTGAAACGGCTAAAAGAATAAATAGAAGGATTTACTACTCGATATGTTCCAGCAGCGAAGGCCACACTCCAACAAAGCAACAAATGCAACGGCTCCTTGGAATTAATTCTAATGTATTTTCATCTCTGTATACTATATACATAAAACATATAATTGACCATCGCAATACTATTGTTCTTGGCCACGGACTCGACGTTATGTATTCTGAAAATCTGCTTATTGATTATTTCCATATACATCATAGATTTACAATCATAACACCAAAATCAGTTAAAACTTTGGAAACAAAGTCAAAATCTTTAAGTTCAAGGTTGATTCAATATATATATGAATTTACTAATCTTAATAATTGTAAAGTAAATATTTTCATGTTTTGTTCAGTATATTTTTGGAATTCTGACTTCATATTATAAATTTGGTGTGGCAGGCTCTAGGGTTAAAAAATCTGGGCCCGGCCGAGACTGAAGTCCACGGCCCTTGCCCAAGAAGTTTCCACGGATTGACAAGCTTGGGCCATAACCTTTTATCTCTAGCTTTCTATTTTGATACTTTTATAAAGCAATGGGAGTAGCTTCTCAATATCCTTTACCGCACACTGGAAGTTAATTGGGTAGGCAATGCCCCAGCGCATTATCCGCAGGTTACTCAGGGCAAGCAAGCTAATTGGATGCTTAACGTTATCCATTCAACGAAATTCTTAAAATTCCAATAAGAGCCACCACCTTTTTTTGATGTTGTTCATGACAATTTCCTTGAGGTTTAAAGCATTTGTTTTGCAGCTTCCATAGTCCAACAGTTGATCCGCCTTATTCTTCATCTCTTCCTGTTTAATCACCCCTTTTGCGTCTTGAGTAAATGCCAATCCAACTTTCCAAAGATCACAAATTTAGCTCTGGTTGAGGAACTAGTCGGCAAAATATGGCCAGCACAAGAAAGGGATCCCATTGCTTATTGCTTCCATGGTGGAGTGAACCATCCACAGTGGCTCAGGAAGCAGGCTATGGAAGGATGTCTCAGAACCTTCGGCTGAGGTGCCCAACTAACTATATGCCCACGAGTGGCGACCCTGTGTTTAAATCCTTCTGGATAGGCATCATTAAAATTATCTATAATATCATGACGTACGGACCACCCACAGGAGTGACCTGTTGGAGGGCTCTAGCCCCATTGCTAGTTCTTGGAATTGGGTTTGGTCAAAAACAGTTGTACTCCCAAATGCAACATATATGACTGATTGCGGTGGTTGTTGATCCAAGTCACTCCAAACAAGTTGAGTCTTCTCTTCTTTACAGGCTCTAGGTCATAGGTTGAATTGCAGAGAACCCAATCTGTCAATGCTCTTGAACTTTTGCTTCTTACCATATCCTCAAACATCATTTTTGCGACTTTCTTGTCTCTAAGATGCGCCTAACAAAAACGTTGTCTGCTCATGGCAGCTGGCATGGTTGGTAACTACCAAAATATCTGTTGCTTTATTGGAGTTCCTGCAAAAGATAATGTTATGTATGGCACTCATAATCAACTATTTAACATTTACGAGCAAAGTTCTTCTGCAAGGCCAAAGCAATGAATATTATTCTTAAAACACGAATTATTATGTTTATTTTTATTTTCAAAAAATATTTTCTTAAACTCACATCTATTTATACATTTAAAATCAATATCAACCATGTTATTCTTAAAATAAAAAAAAAATTAACCACATATAATTCTTACTTAATTTTGAAAAAAAAAATACAAAAACAAATATACTCATTTTGAGGTTTCAAAATCCTAAATTGTCTTATTGGAGATGATAATTGGATTATATTTGTAAAACCCATTCGCAAATAGTACTACTTTTCGCCACTTGTGGATATCAATGTTTAAAGAGTTCCGGCTGTAGTACAACTTGATATAGTACTATTGCAAAATTGGCAAGCGTTAATGATAGATGATCTTACCATCAGTATCGATTATTCCTTCATCAATCAACTTCTGAATGTTTGATCTAAAGACCAATTTTGTGGCTGAAGCAGGATAGAGGGTGGCCCCTTGATTGCCTTCTCCTCTGCTACTCGGATCATCCGAACCATGATCTGCTAGAACACAAGTTATCTTATCACTCTATCTGATGCATTTATTTGTTCAATAAGCTTCCGAACTTTGGCATGAACCTGGAGATTGCTTCAACACAATTCACTGGTTGATTCTTATTCTCAGGAGATTCTAGATCTAGAGAAACCAAAACGAGATGAATTTGATTCGCTAGACCATTCTTCCTTTGTTGATGAATTCATGATCGGTTTATGAAGACGGTCTGTATTCACAAATGTGATTTTGATGCCATGTTTGACTAGCAATTGAGAAAACTCCATTAAAGGAATTACATGACCCTGCGCTGGGCAAGGTATAACCAAAACATGTGGATTTCCCATTTGGTTCTTTGCATGATCTTTCTTGAGATTTAATTACTTTTATAGAGATCATTAATTTATAAAATCCCAACTATGATGAAATTGTACACGTTTTCCTGATCGTGTTTGAGTTTGCCTAACATCTTTGATCCTATCCCTTCATACAAAAAAAAAAAAAAAAAAAAAAAGGCTTGCATCTTTAGAAAACCAAAAAGAATATGTATGTTTGGGTAACCATTGTAATTCCGACCTCTTTAAAACTTATGTTTCCATCAAGCTACCTTACCGATCCTGAAAATAGGATATTTTCATGTGTGAGAGTTACAAAATAATATTAAAAAGAATTTAATGCTTCTTTTATCAGCAATTTGCCCACAACCGCCGGCGGCAGTTTCCTCTTATTTATTCATTTTGCCACTTGTTGTTCAAACACGGTTGGTGCTGTGTCATCAAGTAAATCAAATATAGTTTTTACACCATTAAATCAACATATGATTTTCTTTACTTCTTATCAGGGAAAAGGTATCAAACTTACACTTGGAAGTATTGGATCTGCGCTACTGTAATTAAATACAATCGTATCTACGGAAGAGTTGCTCCGCACAACAAAATCTTGAGTGTGATCGAGTAGCTAGCTAGTATACCACGTTATTTGTGTATTTGTTGATTTTCATATAACAAATAAATGGTAAGGATAGATATTTTTTATTGCCAATATTGCAGTTAAACTTTCTGTGTTTTAAACCATAGCAGCTCATGAAAATCAACAGCTGGTACGTTGAAACCTTCATTTGCTGGAGTAACTCAAGCAAAAACTCAGGTTGGTTAGTTCCTTGTAGAATTCATTATATATGAACTCCAAATGTGAGGATAAACATCTAAAACATTCTATGTCTTTAGAGGAAGATTGGATAAAAGTAGTTCAGGTGTCAAGTTTCTGTTACCTGATTAAAGATGGGCACTTGCCAAATAAGTAGTAGCTAGGCCTATGTAATATATTTCACTCTAAAGAATAAATACTTCTCGTGGAAGTATGATGGGAATACGAATAAATATGAAGGATTTATGTTTTATTGACCTCCTACCCTTAGAGGGTTTGAAAAAAATGAAAATTTCTTCCAAGCTTGTGATGTGTTTTAATATTCTTACAAGAGCTTTCTTCATTCAAAAACTTCAGAAAGAAGTCACATCCACAATCCTCTTAACCATTTCTTCACATTACTTATGCCTTGAGCCACTCAACAAATTGGTTGAAATTGTTGTAGGAGCCACCACCTTCTTTGATGCTATTCATCACCTTTTCCTTGAGACCCAAAGCATTTGCCTTACACTTTCCACCATCCAGCAATTCCTCCACTTTACACTTAATTTCTTCTCTTGTAACTATCCCTTTTTCATCTCGGTTGAACGCCAATCCAACCTTCCAAACATTACATATATAATTCCCATTGTGCATCTGGTCAGCATAGTATGGCCAGCATAAGAAAGGGACCCCATTGGTCACACCTTCGACGGTGGAGTTCCATCCACAGTGGCTCATGAAGCAAGCAATGGAAGGATGTTGCAAAACCTTTTGTTGAGGTGCCCAACTAATTATATGCCCACGAGTAGCAACACTTTCTTGAAATCCTTTTGGATAGGCATCGTTTATTTCTTCTGTAATATCGGGTCGAACAACCCAGAGAAATGGCCTGTTGGAGAGTTCAAGCCCCATTGCCAATTCCTGGAACTGGGTTTGGTCAAAAACAGTTGAACTTCCAAAAGCAATATATATGACTGATTGTGGATTCTGCTGATCAAGCCATTTCAAACTATTAAAGTCTTCTGGCCAAAAACTTCCTGCGGAGTCTCCAAGCCGATTGCTTGCCAAAAGTGGGCCTATTGGTAGGAACTTTGGATCCATGTCAAATGCTGCAGGCTCGAGGTCATAAGTTGAGTTGCAAAGCACCCATTCTGCCAATTTTATTGATGGGTTGTTTCTAACTGTATTTTTAAAAAACATTTTCTCTATTTTCCTGCTGCCAAGGCTGATCCACCCTATGTGTGCTGTGCTCATGCTAGGCATGGTTGGTGACAACTGAAACATCTGCTTTTTCGTAGGAATTCCTGCAAAGAAAATAATATTCAAAAGCAAGTATGGCGGCATCATTGAGCACAACTTGCAAGATTTAGTAATAGATGAACTTACCGTCATTATCAATAAGTCCATCGTCTATCAACTTCTGGAAGCTAGATCTTAAGACCAGTTGTGTAGCTGCAACAGCATAGAAAGAAGATCCTCTGATTCCCTTCTCTGCTGCTATTTTCATGGCCCATGGAAGAATGGGATCAGCTAAAATACAGGTGATCTTATCACCGTCTGATGCATTGATCTTTTCAATCAGCTCCTCGACTTTCCTTGGCATAAACCATAAGATTGCTCCAAAACGCTTCTCTGGAGATTTCAGTTCCAATGAGCCCAGTTCCATTGGAATTGAAACAAGCTGAATTTGACTCCCGATAACATCACTGATTGCCAATGCGTTCATGAGCCTTGTATGATTATAGTCAGTATTTACAAAAGTAATCTTGATGCCACGTTTAACTAAGCATTGTGAGAGCTCCAGGAAAGGAATTACATGACCTTGTGCCGGATATGGTATGACCAAAACATGTGGATTTCCCATAGTTCCTTCTATTGCTATACAACTTCTTTCCTTTGAAATTTTATTGTGACTTCTACAGGTAGCTTAATGGGGCAATTCCTCTACAGCTTTCGTCATTTTGTTTGACTTTCATTAAAATATATATCCTATTGTTCTGTCATCTTTATTAAATTCCAATTGCTTCCGCCTCGATCTCGCTTCGGTTTTATTTTATATTATTCTTCCAACTTGCTAACATGTCTCTAGTTTTTAAAAGTCTCGTTATTTGAAGAACCTAACCTGTTCCTGTAAACTTAATCTTCAATACTATCTTGATTGCCTAACGACTACGTGTTACGAAAGTTACATAATAATTTTTAAAGCCCTTGTGATAGAAACCTTTTGACTTTTGAACCAGAATTGCTAAGTAACTATGGTGTATCCCTTACGTTAATAATTTAGTTCATGCTTGACAGAAAGGCTTTGCCTTGTTGCTTCTTGGTGGTTAATTAAAGTTGATTCCTCATTTTCGCGTACTTATATATTCACAGTTGCAGACATATAATAGTCTAAAAATCCTCTTCAGCTCTGAATTGCCGCATAAAATTGATCCTTTTGATTTCAGAAACCTGCACTTGATAACAGATAACGAGACATAATTAAACATTCTTTTTCATGATCAAACAGAAAATAAATAAATAAATAATGCAGGAAGTAATCAAGACACGGTAAATTTACCTGGTTTGATCTTTAGATATACTCCACGGTAGGGATTGAAGATGAATGCACTACGAAAAATTCAACGTCGTCACACTCAAAGCACTGCTTACTATATTGATTGGCACTTTTCTCTCACTCATAAAATGATCTCTCTGCCCTCTTAGTGTCTAAGCAAAACCCGTTTTAAATTGAATTGTCCACACTCAATCGGTTTTTTTTTTGGAGCTGTAAGTATATATAATTGCCGATAAAGTGTCAAATTATTTCCTTAAAATTCATTGCTTAAAATTATGCTTTGCTATCTTATCATATTTCATTGTAATTAATGTTAGAAAACTGACACACTCTTCAACCAACAGACAGTACCGCCCCAAAGACTGAAAGTATTGTTCTGGGAAAATAGAGTTTTCTGACATCAAAAGACAATATCATATTTCATTCTAATTAATACAATGTATCAACATTTCTTGGATATGTTTGAAGTATGATTAGAATACAGACAAATGTGAATGATTTGTGTTTTATTGACATCCTCCCCTTAAAGACTTTGAAAGCAATGAAAATTTGATGAAAGCATGTGATGTATTTTAAAAATTCACAGAAGAGTTTCTTCATTCAAAAACATCAAAAGAAGTAAGTCACTGCCACAATTTTTTTTGAACTATTTGTTAACGTTAATTTTAAATTTTCTGCAGCGTAAACTTGAGCCCTCTCTGATGAGGGAAACCTCCACGGGGCAAAGAACGAATTTTATTAGACCACCGCTCTCTAATCAATAGGAATCTAAAACTGTTCTCTCTCTAATTGAGGAAAACTATCTCTAATGACAGAGAACTAAGCTTGAGAACTTCTTGGATGACCACAACTAAAAAATAGGACTCCCTTGTATAGTGCGCATAATTCCCCTCCTATTGTTTTCTAAGCAATATGGGATTCACCCAATATATAGGTGTCACAAGTCTCTTTTAGTTTGGATAAACTTTCCTAATTGAACAGGATTTAATTAATTCCTTTCCTATTTGATAAAAGACTTATCCTAATATAATTGGGATAATCAGTTTCCCCACCTGAGGTTCATTTAAAAAAAAATAAAAAAATTCCCCCTTATAACTCTGACAACTACAATTACCCCTTGATTTCTGATTTCTGGCATTAAATCAAACGGTAAAAATGGAGAGAGAATATAAGCTGCATTATTTGACCAAAATACCCTTATATAAATAGAAATCACCCCACTTTCTCTCCTCTGCTCCGTTCTTCCCTAATTTCATTTTCCTCTCTTCACGCCACCCACTTTCTACACAACCAGCAATCATTGAATTCCATGAAACAACAGTCCTACTTTTCATCCCATGGGAAATCAACCGAGCAGTCCCAAAAGACCCACATTTCGAATACATATCAACCAACGCAAGAGAAATATTCACAAGGGATTCAAATCCAGCTCTTAGACTACCCATGACCATCATTGGCCATGTAACATCCAAAATAAATTTTGGAAGGCTATATTAAGAATAAAGAATTTTTGGAATAATTTTTAGTGGAAGAAGGATACGTTTTAATGGTATTCTATATTGAGTTATCATTGGTATAGAGCAAGGAGTGAAGATTGAGCAATCGAGTGCATATATTAAAGGATCATTAATAGTTATTAACAGAAAAGAGATCTAGACGAGAAGAGGTTGGATCAAAGGAAATTTCTTACAAGTATGGGTCTTCATCTGGTAAGAATAATATTCATCAATTGTTATGCAAAATCTGCAAGTGCATAGATCATAAAAGTAGTGAATAGGGTATTGTCCTATAGAGATTAGATTACTAATTACCAAACCTATTGTAACTCTAATTTTATTTGAACAATGATTAAAATGTGACAATTTATTGAGAATTTAACTAAAGTTAACAAGTACATTGAAAACCAAACAAATAAACAATAGCAATGAATTCAAGGTACGAGAATTCCAATTTGACTAAACTCTAGGATATCAGATTTCATCTAAATATATTCATTTTAATTCTTAAATATAATAATATTAATGTTTATTCTTATGTTGCCAGCTAATTTTATCAATTTAATTGTTACTCTTTTTCAAGCAACAAGAATGTACATCAATTAAGGCAGAATTATATCTTTGTCAATTCTAACAAGCTATCAATACCCATTAAGATCAAGAAAGTCAATAAGGTTGCCCAAATCACATGAATATCTTTATCTTATATCAATTTATGTCAATTGATGGTAATTTAATCAATGACTAATATGAATATTACTTTTCAGTCTCAATCTGCATCTCAAATCATGCAAAAGTTGATAAGGCTTTCACAAGCATTAATTAAGCACATAATTAAATTTCTCAACAATATTAGAATAGACATCAATATATTTAATTTAAAGAATTAATATATTAAAATTTGGCTACGTCTTAATGCTAGAATAAGGAAATTTAGTTCATGAGAAAATTAAATAAAACACAAATAAAAATTTGAAGACATGAGTTACAAAGAAAACCAGAAGAACTAGAAATCCTTGAAGAACACTTGAATAATCTTGATTTGATTGCCCAAACCTCGTCTCCAAATAGTTGTTAGTTGCTTAATTTCCTAGCTCCCTTTGCGTCCTAAGGGACCAATTTCGAGCCCCAAATATGTCTTAAAACTTTGTATTTATATGAGGTATGGAAAGGACTGCTGAATCGAGTTGGATTTGGAAAACAAAATATCTCAAGGTTCACACTTGCAAGGGATCGCAATGCTCCCTGTCTCAACTCCAAATTCACGCTTGAAATGGACGCGGCCCCTGGAATCTTCCCTCGTGCGGCCTCGCAACCTTGATCTCTGATGCTTCTTCACAATTTATGCACCGTTTAAACACGAACTCTAATTTTCTCCAAAATTCATCAAATTGATTCAATTTCTTCTTTATCTGCAAACAAGAAATAAAATAGACATAAAAGCATAAAAATAACTGAAAAACTAACCAAAATTAGAACCTAGAAATACTAAATTTACGGATAAAAATCCATTTATAATCAATCAATACGGATTAACATAGAATTTTCTTTTGCTTGGAACTACAATTTAGGATTATTTTGATCCGTAATTGTGTTTGACTGAGTGTTGAAGGTTATAGATTTAGGGTATTGTATTAAGTAGCTTATTAAGTGAGTTGTTAAGATCATAAATTTTTGTGATTAGTTACTTGATGATTTTGACCATATGATTTTTATCATAGAAATTAGATAGGTAAACCTTTCATTCAAATTTTATTGCTGTAAACGTTTCATTCAAATTTTATTTCAACAAAAATTATTGAAATTTCTATTGTTTGGAAATTTTTGAAATAAATTAATTTACCTGTCCAAAATCTTCAAATGAGAAATTTTATGTTGAAATCCTCTGTATTTATATATTTATTCCGAATATTTCTATGGCGCATCTTTAGATGAGCATTGAAATTTATAAAAATTTTTGAAGTAAGGTGACTCACTGTTAAATACTATTTGGCAGAAATTTTTTCATCGAAAACTATATTTCTTTGAAAAGCTTTTGATGTTAAAACTTCACAAGAAAATACCACAGTAGTCAGTAAATATCTAAAACAATCTTCTAAAAGATTTAGATAGACTCGTGGATTATTTATTAAAAATAATAGATTGAGTATATTTCTCGTTTGGAAGTCTAATATAAGGACTTTGAAAATGTGTTGAATTCATCGGAATTAATATGATATTTTTACCTTGTTGATCCTCACATACAAGAAGATCAAAAACTTAATTTTGTCTTGTTTTGATGAGGATTGGGGATTACCAATACAGTGGGATGCAGTTGCTCCAATGCTTAGAGGAACGATTTGGTCGGGATTCGATTACAACTTTGAAGTTCAGTAATATCGTTTGGGTTCGATTTGCAATGAATGCTCATATGATTAAATAATATTTTCTTATTGATTAGGATGGTAGTGGCATGTTGAAGGGTGGAGATATGATAAAGTATTCAAAATAATTTAATTATTCTTACAAGAGGTTCTTCAATCAAAAATGTCACAAAGAAATAAGTCATAGCTACAGTGCTTTTGAACCATGTGTGAAGACTTAGGGCCCGTTTGATTGGGCTACTTAAATCTGAATCTATTCAGATTTAAGAGGTTAAAAATTTTTTGTATGTTTGTTTTTACATTTAATCACTTATTTTCAGATAAAATTGTCTGAAAATAAAAAGTGAAAATTTATCACTTTTTTTTCTTCCAAATATCTGAAAAATTTGAAATGTCTAAACTGTCATGTTATGATAATTTTATTCCATAAATACTCTTTATATTCAATTACTAAAAGTTATATAATTAATTAAAAATATTTCATATTAGAAATAAAAATATATTAATATTAAATATTTTATTTTTTATTCAAATTCTTTATTTTTTATTTTAAATGAAATATTTAAATAATACAATATTACTTACTGCATTTGAAATTCAAATTTTTAATTTAAAAATTAAATTATGTATGTATATGATATAAAATATATAAAAAGAATTATTACAATAATATAATTTATTTAATAAATACGCATTTGAATTTTTAAAATTTGACTTGTTTTACATGCATTGGTTAATAAAATTAATATAAACAAAAATTTAATGTAATAAATTAATTAAAAAATAATTAAAGTATATAATTATTGATAATCTTGACTTTTATCAAACAAAATATAAATATATTGGTTTTCATGGTAAATAAGCTTATTAATTTATTACTATATTAATATTTCAATTTAATTTTGTAAACTATTTATTTTACACATATTTAAAGCCATATAATTTAATTTCCATAACAAAAATGAATATTTCATTTTTAAAAGATTGTAATAAATATAACATTAGTTATTTGAATGAAAAAAGAATTTTGATATAATTTTAAGAACTTGCACAAATGTAATATAAATATTTTATATTTTTATTATAAGGATAAAAATGTCATATTAAAAATAAGATGCACTTTTACTATTTTTTAAGTGGTATGTAAAAGAGCAAACAAACATCTTATTAAATGGTATAAATTAAGTTCTAAAAAGTATTTAGATCTAAAAAGTGTTAAGTGATTAAACAAAAGCCAACTTAGATTATGCCTTTAGCCATTTAACAAAATGGTTGAAATTATTGTAGGAGCCACCACATTTTTTGATGCTATTCATCACCTTTTCCTTGAGAGCCAAAGCATTTGCCTTAAACTTTCCACCATCCAGCAGTTCCTCTACTCTACTTTTAATTTCTCCTCGAGTAACTTTTCCTCTATCATCTCGGCTGAACCCCAATCCAACCTTCCAAACATTACATATGTAATTCCCATTATGCATCTGGTCAGCATAGTATGGCCAGCACAAAAATGGGACCCCATTGCTTAACCCTTCCATGGTGGAGTTCCATCCACAGTGGCTCATGAAGCAAGCAATGGAAGGATGTTCCAGAACCTTTTGCTGAGGTGCCCAACTTATTATATGCCCACGAGTGGCAACTCTGTCTTGAAATCCTTCTGGGTAAGCATCATTCATGCCCTCAGTAATATTCGGACGCACAACCCAGAGGAATGGTCTGTTGGAGAGTTCAAGCCCCATGGCCAATTCCTGGAACTGGGTTCGGTCAAAAAAGGTTGAACTTCCAAATGCAATATAAATGACTGATTGTGGTTGCTGTTGATCAAGCCATTTCAAACAAGTCAAGTCTTCTGGCCAGAAACTTCCCGCCGAGTCTCCAGACCGGTTGCTTGCCAAAAGTGGGCCAATTGCTAGGAATCTGGGATCGAAGTTTAATGCTGCAGGCTCCAGGTCATAAGTTGAATTGCAAAGGACCCATTCTGCCAATTTTATTGATGTGTTGTTTCTAATCGAATTTTCAAAAAACATTTTCTGTATTTTCCTGTTGCCAAGGCTAGTCCACCATATGTGTTCTGTGCTCATGGCAGGCATGGTTGGTGACAACTGAAACATTTGTTTCTTCATTGGAATGCCTGCAATGAAAAAAAAAAAAAAAATAGAGAAGTACGTTGCTGTCAACTGTTTACATTATTTCAATTAAGATTACATTTCTAGTTCTGCCTAGATCTCTTGAAAATATTTAAAAATAAAATCATAGGTTAAGCATGCTAGATTTATATCTATGAACTCTTAATTTGTTGAATATATGTAAAATATCTAACTTTCCCCATCTTTATACGCTTTTTCGGGGAATCCAGTTAGTGCCTTGGCTTCATGGTTTTGTGCATGGTTGTTCATTTTAAAACTTTCATGAGTACAACTTGTAAGGTTTAGCGATAGATGACCTTACCATCGTTGTCAACAAGTCCATCGTCTATCAACTTTTGAAGGCTACATCCTACAGCCAGTTGTGTAGCTGCAGCAGTATATAAGACAGCTCGTTTGATTCCCTTCTCAGCTGCAATTTTCATGGCCCATGGAAGAGTTGGATCTGCAATAACGCAAGTGATCTTATCAGTGTCTGATGCATTAATCTCTTCAATGAGCTCCTCGACTTTCCTTGCCATAAACCAGCTGAAGACTGCTTCAAAACTCTTGCCTGGAGATTCCTGTTCCACTGGAACTGAAACAAGATGAATTTGACTCCCTATACCGTCCCTGATCGCCAATGCATCCATAACTTTTGTATGATTAAAGTCTGTATTTACAAAAGTAATCTTTACGCCATGTTTGACTAAGCATTGAGAGAGCTCCATGAAAGGAATTACATGACCTTGTGCTGGGAAAGGTATAACCAAAACATGTGATTTTCTCATTTGAGTCTTTCTTTGGTATGCAGGTTCTTTCCTTAATATTTACTTTGACTTCGACAGGGTGCTTGGTGAAAAAATCCGCTATAGCTTTCATCATCTCTTATCACTTTCATATACATTTTGTTTTTTCACTCTTATTAAAGAAGTTATCATCAACACTTTTTCTGTAACACCTATAAATCAATATGCGTGTTTTTATTACTGGATTAGTAGTTAATTTTATGTTATTTAAGACCATATTTAAGTTTAAATTTTAAATGTCTCAGTTTTTATTTTGAGCTGAGATGGAAGTTAAAACTTTGGTGAATTATTTAATTTGTGTAAGTTTCATTTTTTTGTTTATTAGCGCCTCATGAAATAACAGCTGATATCTTAAAACCTTAATTTGCTTGAGGAATTCAACTAATTCAGGTTGGGTAGTTCCTTTTAGAGTTAAAATATATAAGGTCAAATGTAAGAAAATCTAATTAAAAGATTCTGTCGTGGAAAGAATAAGATAACAACATTCTGATTGGATAAAATTAGTTGAAAAGTCAAGGCTTTATGTCAGCCAGTTAATAACGGATGCTTTAAATAAGTAATAAGCCTTTGGTATATATATATTTTTTCTGGAGTGGAAAAATATAATTTCTTATTGTAATTGAAATCATAAAGGTTTCTTGGATATTTTGGGGAGAAACATAAAAGTAATTAAAATTTGGAGAATTGATAACAAAAAATTTTCATATTAAAGGATCAATATGTCTTTTCTCTTGGCGCAAGTTTAGCAGCTCAAGCTAACATACGCTGTGTCCTACAATGGGGAAGAACCAGACATGGAGATCCGAAAATCAACAGAATTCAAGAGCAGTTTTTTCGATCGAATCAATGGAAATCCTTAATAATTTTGAAGCTAATCACAAGAATAGCTCTAACGAAGATACTGAGCAGAAACTTACAAACCAAAATTCGTTGGAAGCTTTGGAGAACAAAGAAAAATATTCAAGAATTGGGGATGGAAAGGAAGAAAAGAAAGCTTGGATTGATTTGTTTCGCAACAATAGATCAAGATCAGAGGATTGTGCACTGTCTTATGTGCCACCAGTTGTCTCTAATGGGACTCGTGTTGCAAGAATAGAAATTGCTGATGTAGAAAGAGAAGCCGAAAGCTGGAAACATGTATTGTTAGGTACTGTCTATGGATTACAACCTAGGTTCTGGAAGATTGAAAGATTTGCACTGAATCGGCGGCAAGAATTGGGCTTAAAATCAGTGCATCTGGTTAAACCAAATCTCTTTGCTTTCGTTTTTGATTCAGAAGAAAACAAGAAAGAGGTCATGAAGGAAGGTCCGATCACGTTTGATAAGCATCCTTTTCTTTTACAAGAATGGCGAAGGAAGATGAACTTTAATCTTGAAGAGATTGTATCAATTCCAATTTGGGTTAAATTTCCTCTGCTCCCGTGGGAATATTGGAGTCCTAGTGCCTTAAGTGCGATTGCAAGTGTGCTGGGGAAACCTTTATTTTCAGATAAATGCACTATGGAGAGAAAAAAATTGTCGTATGCTAGGGTCCTCATTGACATGAAATTGACTGGTATTTTCCCAGACCAAGTCACTATTGAAGATAGTGATGGAAGCACAAGGAATCAAGAAGTAATCTATGAATGGAAACCTTTCTTCTGTGGAGAATGTAAGAAATTAGGCCACTTATAGAAGCAGTGTCCAAAGAAAACTGATAAAAAACTGTGGGTGGCTAAAACTGATACAGAGACTTCTAGCATAACAGGAGAAGAGCAGGATATGCATTGTTCTAAGGAGAATCAGATAGTTGATGAACATAATGTTACAATAGAACAGGAGAATAATGAAACAAATAATACAGAGGCTCAGCCAATTGAAATTGTAAAAGGCAGCAGTTCTAATATGCAGGATGCAGGATGCAGGAGGTCAAGAAGCTGAGGATGGATTTCAGTTAGTACAACATTCCAAGAAGAAGCCGAGAAATAAAACTGATACAGGAGACATGATGAGTAGTGGAGGTATGGCACACAGGTATGGAACCAGAAACAATAACAAAATAAATAAAAATGCTGCTCCTTTGGTTATAATGGATGGTGGAAAATGTGATAAAACTCAGTCCAAGAGGCCAGGGATGCCTCTTGACAGAGGCAAATGCTGCTGACCTGGAATATTAGGGGTCTACATGACCCCAGCAAACAAGCAGAAGTAAAACAACTGCTTGTTTCTTGGAAGGTTATAGGTGCTGGTATTATAGAAACCAGGGTGAAAAAGGCCAACAAAGATAGGATTTGGAGGAACTTGGGCCTTAGGGAATGGGATTTAATTACAAATTATGATGTGGTAGATTTGGGGAGAATATGGTTACTGATTAATAAACATGAGATTGCTGTTGATATATTAAGAATAGAAGAGCAACTCATTCACTGCCGCATTGGTTTTGGTAGAAAAGAGTTTTTCTGGACTATTGTTTATGGCAGTAACAGCATAAATGAAAGAGAAAATCTGTGGAGTAGCATTATCAACATTAGCATGTCCTGTGATAAACCTTGGATCTTACAAGGGGACTTTAATGCCATTATTAGTGATGATGATAGACTGGAAGGCAGTAGACTTGATGATAGACATAAAGTTGAATTGGTTAATTGTATGAATGTAGCAGGTCTTGTGGAATTAAACAGCAGAGGTTGTAAATATACCTGGAGTAATAAACAGATGGACTCTTGTAGAATTTGGCGCAGATTAGACCGGGCTATTGTTAACACAAAATGGCTTGAGGCATTCCCTGGTTCTTTTACTGACTGTTTGGTGCAGGGCATTTCTGATCATTCTCCCATTTTGGTCTCTTTGTCTGAAAGTTGTCCCAGCAGAAGGAAAATGTTTAGATACTTTAACTTTTGGTCTCAGCATCCTAGGTTTAGAGACATAGTCAAAGAGGAATGGTTGAGGAAATATAATGGACATATAATGTTCCAAATGGTTAATAAGATTCAAAAGATAAAGTTCAGATTACAAGAACTAAACAAACAAGAATATTCAGATATATCTAATAGAGTTGAGGAGATGAGGAAAAGTTTATCTGAAACTCAGATGAAGCTACAAACAGATCCTCTAAATAAAGAGATACTGGAATTAGAAAGGGAGCAAGCTGCCAAGCTTCATCTACTCTTGGGTCAAGAAGAAAGCTTTTATAAACAGAAGTCCAGGGTTAATTGGATTAAGCTGGGAGATTCAAATACAAAGTTTTTTCATAATTCTTTGAAAATTCGATATGCCAAAAGCCATATTGCCTGCATTACAACTGAAAATGGAGAGATCATAAATGATGATGAAACCATTCATGAAGCTATGACACATTATTACTGCAATTTACTGGGTAAAGTAGAAGAAGGAGGCATATTGATTACAATATCCTGAAATCAGGGCAGACCCTTTCTAATGCTGAGGTTCAATTACTCTCTGCTCCTGTTTCTGAAGAAGAGGTTGGAAATGCTCTTTTTTCTATTGGCTTAGATAAATCCCCTGGTCCAGATGGCTTTAGTAGTCATTTCTTTAAGTCTACTTGGGATATTATCAAAGATGACATCCTTAAGGCTATTCAAAATTCTTTTGCCACTGGTAAAATTCTGAAAGCCATTAATAGAACTGTTATTTCAGTCATTCCTAAAACAGCTAATGCTAATGCTCTAAATGATTTCAGACCTATTGCTTGCTGTAGTGTTTTATACAAGTGCCTAACTAAAGTAATTGCACAAAGGTTAAGGAATATTCTCCCCAACATTATCTCTGGTAACCAGTCTGGATTCATTGCTAACAGATCTATTGTTGACAACATTATATTGGCACATGAACTGGTCAGAAATTATCATAAAAATGAAGGGAAGTCGAACTGTTTGCTGAAGGTAGATCTTAGAAAGGCATATGATTCTATCTCCTAGGATTATATGGAAGAAATTCTTATCGGCTTTGGCTTTCCTGATGAATTCAGAAATCTCATTATGAACTGTATTAGAACAGTCTCATTTCAAGTAGTATGGAAAGGCAGTCCTGGTAGAGTTTTCTGTGGTGCAAAGGGTCTGAGGTAAGAAGATCCCATGTCCTCTTTACTGTTTGTACTGTGTAGGGAATATCTATCTATGATTTTACAGCAGAGCATAAATTCCTCTTTCAAATATCATCAGGGTTGTAAGGATATGCAGATCAATCATTTACTGTTTGCAGATGATCTGTTGATGTTCTGTGGAGGTGATAGATTTTTTGTAAAACACTTGACTCAGGTGATGACTGATTTTGAACAAGTTTCAGGACTATCTATTAATCAGAACAAGAGTCAGATATTCTTTAATAATGTGCCTATGATAATAAAACAAGAGATCCTGGCTCAAGTAGGTTTTGAAGAAGGAAAATTTCCTATGAGATATCTGGGAGTGCCTCTGATTGCTTCCAGACTCTCTAAAAATGATTGTAGCAGTATCATTGACAAGATTACGGCTAGAATTCATCTCTGGTCATCTAGATTTTTGTCCTTTGCAGGAAGAAGACAGTTAATCCAGTCAGTCCTACATAGCATTCACATTTTCTGGGCCTGCATCTTCATACTGCCGAAAGCCGTTATCAAAGAAATAAATAGAATTTGCAAGAATTTCCTGTGGAGTGGGTCAGCTGAATATGTCAAAAGAAGCCCTGTAGCCCGGAAAGACATATGTTGCCCAATTTCTGAAGGAGGCTTGGGTTTAAAATGCATTGAGGCCTGGAACAGAGCTGCTGTTTCCAATAACTTATGGAAGCTGCTGACTGATAATAACAACTTGTGGACTAAATGGATTAGAGTAAATAAAATCAGGAATGCTTCAGTGTGGAGTATTAATGCAAATAACAAATCAAGTTGGATTTGGAGGGGAATTCTTCATACTCGAAAGTATGTTAAGAATTTAATACACTACAACATTGGAGATGGCAAGAAAGTCAGATTTTGGCTGGATCCCTGGGTTGAAAATAAGAAAGTAGCTGAGAAATTCACTGAGATTACAATTGAAGGGTCGGGCATTCCTAAGTATGCTGTAGTAGGTGACTGCCTTCAAGATGGAGTTTGGACTTTTCCAAGAGCTTCATCCCAATATATTGAAGAAGCCTGGAGATACATTTCTACTTCTATCCCTACTTCTAGAAGCGGAACTGATCTGAATCAGTGGAAAGGTAATAAGCAAAGGAGGATGACAATAGCTAGTGCATGGCATCACATTCGGCAGCATAAGGAACCTGTCTTCTGGGCCAAACTGGTTTGGGGTAAAGGCAGAATTCCTAAATTCAGTTTCATCCTTTGGCTAATCCTAAAGAAAAGAGTCAAGACTAAAGATTTATTGTTTAAATGAGGAGTAGTGGATACTGAAAGTTGTGTCTTATGTAATCAAGGCACAGAGACAATTGATCATTGTTTTTACTCTTGTCCTTTTACTACAAATGTTTGGTCCAGAATATTCACTACCTACAATTTAAAACCCAGAAGCAGGAGCTGGAACAGACTAGTGAGCTGGTTCTGCAGGAAGGCCCCAGGTAAGAGCAAGCTAGCTTGCTTCAGAAGAGTGGTGCTGGCTTCCACAGCTTATCACATATGGAAGACCAGGAATAGAACAGTCTTTGAAAATAAGGCACCTAATGTAGATACAACTGTTAATAGTATAAGATACAGTATACTGCTTAAATACAGCAATGTAAATTCTTTAGATTCTTTGTATAGTCTTATTCAAAAGGTACAGAGTATGTAATTGATAGAAGAGGATTCCTTTTGGTTATCAGCAGTTAAAGAACTGCTGTGCTTCCTAGTTAGGCTGTAATTGTTTCAAGGCTATCCCCTTGACAGTTTTTTTCTTTTTGCTTATAAGAGCAATAAAGCTTTGGTGTTTCCTACGAAAAAAAAAAATTTTGGAGAATTGAAGCAAATTTAGTATTTTAAATAAGAGGTTGGGTAGAGTATCTAACTTTAAAGAAGTTACTATTTCTCATAAGGCCTTCCAAAAATTTATGGTTTTTTAATTTTCCTTTTATATTTTTGAAATATGATCCCAATACACACAAATGTGAAGGATTTATATTTTATATATTTAAATCATCAGTTAAAAGGATTTGAAAATTTTGAGAATTTTAAAAAGTTTGCAATGTATTTTACTCTTCATGTAAGAGCTTTCTTCATTCAAAACATCATAAGATAGTCAAGAGAAAGTTTTGGTACAACAGCTGGAACATCTCAACAAGTCTAATGAATACGGTTGCCCAGAAGAGATTAACGTTATATTTCTCTTATGTTTTAACACGTTCTCAAATTTTAAATTTTAAAACCTCTAAAAAACAAGAGATGTGTCAATTTCTAATTGAACGGTTCTCCTAACAAGTACAGCTACAATTTATTTGAACTATTTGTAAAAACTGACTCTCTTAATCTATGCCTTGATCCATTAATCAACAATATGGTTGAAATTATTGTAGGATGCACCATCTTCTTTAATGATGTTCATCACCTTTTCCTTGAGAGCCAAAGCATTTGCCTTGTACTTTTCATCATCCAGCAGTTCCTCTACTACTTTTAATTTCTTCTTGTGTAACTTTTCCTCTTTCATCTCGATTGAATCCCAATCCAACCTTCAAAAACTTGCATATGTAATTCTGATTGTGTATTTGGTCAACAAACTTAGGCCAGCATAGGAAAGGGATCCCATTACTTAGACCTTCCATGCTGGAGATGCATCCAAAGTGGCTCATGAAGCAGGCAATGGAAGGATGTTCCAGAACCTTTTGTTGAGGTGCCCAACTAACTATATGGCCACGAGAAGCAACTCTTTCTTGAAATCCTATTGGATAGGCATCATTTATTCCCTCGATAATATCAGGATGAACAATACAAAGAAATGGCCTGTTGAGAGTTAAAGCCCCATGGCCAATTCCTGGAACTGGGTTCCGCCAAATTTTCCTAGACTGCCGAATGCAATATATATGACTTATTGTGGCTGCTGTTGATCAAGCCATTTCAAACAAGTTACTGCAGACTCTAGATAATAAGTTGAGTTGCAAAACACATTCTGCCAATTCTAGGTAATAAGTTGCAGTTGTTTCTAATTGTAGTTTTCAACAATTGTTTTCTCTGCTTTTGTGCCACCAAGGGTGGTCCATCCTATGTGTTTTGTGCTCATGGGAGGCATGGTTGGTGACAACTGAAACATCTGGTTCTTCGTTGGAATTCCTGCAAGGAAAATCGAAATCAAGATCGGGAATGTCACTATCAATTACTATAAGCATCATAGCAATTGAGATTACTTTTGTAGTTCTACCCAGAGTTCTTGAGATTAAAATGCAAATTAAAATATAACTTAAGCTTGTTAGAGTTCATGGTCTTTTTATATGTGTGTATTATTTCTCGAAAACTATCTTCTTTGAATAAGCAGACTTAGGACTAGAGAAAATTTTAGAAGAAAAGAATTTACAACACTCATCACAGGAGGTTGAGTGAATTCATTAGTTTGTATAGTATACAAAGTGTAACTCTTAGATGCATCCTAATGTATTAAACTATGTAAAGTTAATACATTATATTAGCATTACATTGTATAGCACTAATTCAAAAAATTTTATAATTAATTTTTTTGTTTTATAAATTTATATAATTATATTTATAATTTTATAAAAATTTAAAAAAAATACTACTGGAGGAGTTGCCAAACAGTTGCTAGCTTCGAATCTGGCCGTCGGTACTGGAGCGCGTGTGGTGACACCTACGATACAAAAATGACCAAAGAAACCTGATCTATGACATAGTGATAGATTTTTTGGAATATGACCTATCGTTTAGCCATAGGAGGTGACAAAACTTTCGGATGGCCAAATTTTTCATCGATTTTGTGGCAAAAATATGCATTTGGAGACGATTTAGCCTATGGCATTATGTAGATCAGCTTTTAGAGATTGTTTTGATGCTAGTGGTATCACTAGACGTGCCGATGGATGTTACCGGCAACCAGCGACTGATGGAGTTCCAGCAACCTTCCGGTAGAGATGCAAAAATTGGAAAATCTAATCAATTTTTATAAAATACAATAAGATAAATTTTATATTTTATATATATTTTAAAAAAATCTTTTTAATGTTGGTTCTAGTGACTTTTTGTTTAAATTAATACAATATATAGGTGTACCAAACACAAAATAATTTTTGCATAACATTATTTTTACTATTACGCAATAAAATGTAATACAGTGTTATACAATACTATATAATACAGTGTAGCACACCAAACATATCTTTAGTGTCCTGTCCTCACAAGCACAGTTTACAAGGTTTAGTGTGATAAATGATCTTACATCATTATCTATAAGTCCGTCATCTATCAACTTTTGGCAGCTACATCTTACGACCAGTTGTGTAGCTGTAGCAGCATAGAAAACAACTCGTTTGATTCCCTTCTTCGCTACAATTTTCATGGCCTATGGAGAAGGGGATATGCTATAACACAAGTTTTCTTATCACTATTTGATGCATTGTTGATGTAGGACAAATTAGGAATAGATTAGAGATTTTAATTTTGATTTTAGGGATTTTAATAAATTAGAGATTTTGACTATTATTAGGAATTTTGACTTCCTAAATTGGGAGTAATCCTAATTTGAGTCATTTTCCTAAATTAATAGTTTACTATTTTATTTAGGATTTAATTTTGGTATTTTCTAGTTAATAGTTAAACAGAATCCTTGGTGAGAAAGGAACCAAAAAGAATAGGGGTATTGAAGGAAATTCAAAGCGAGGCTGATACAGCGATGGCGGTGTATAATAAATTAATAATGTAATATCAAAAGCATATTCTAATGTCTATAAATCTCTCTCTGGCTCTGTTTCTCTCTCAGCCCATCACACAACAACAGCACAGCACTTTGGAAAGCCTAAAAATAAGGAGCTACCAACAACAGCAACAGCAACACATCAGAAAAACAGCATCATCCCATTTATCTCCTGCTTTTAGCTGCAGCCACCCTTTCTGATCTCTCTCTCTCTCTCTCTCTCTCTCTAGCTAGAAGGGGATTGTAGGAGACTTATATAATTTTTTCTATCACACACAGGCCAACAAGAAGAAACATGGAAACTCAAACCTCTTCGAGAATAAAGAAGAGTCCACACCACAACTAACTCTCTCTCTCCAATGGCCCAGCTGGACCAAAGTTTATGTAGTAGTAGAAGAAAAACCAAAAAAGAAACAAAGAAAGAAAATGGGAAAGATAGAAAGAGAAGATATATGTTTGTTATGTCTTCAAATGTCCTCCAACCAAACCCACCTCACCTCACCTCACCTCACAAAACACTCTCCAACTCTCCCTAACATAAATAAAAACGTAGATACCTGAAATACCCTTCTGCAACGCCCCAAAAAAAATCCCATCTTCATCACTGTCTCTAACTCTTAACTCTCTCTAAAGAAAAGAAAACATTTTTTTCACCGAAAATTATGTGGGCTTCTTTGGGTTTTCTTTCTTTGTCTTGGTCAGAGTTTCACAGAGAAAACAGGAAACCAAGAACCTTCCTCTCTCTTCCTCTCTCTATCTCTATCGCTTATCTCTTTCCCTCTTTCTTGTTTTCCTCTTTATCTCTCCTTTCCCTTTTTTTCTTCTTGCCTCCTCTATCTGCTTCTTTCGTTTTTCTCTATTATCAAGTTCTCATCTTTCGTTCGCCTCTACTTCTTGGTTCTTGCCCTCTGGGTCGTTCTATTTCTTTGTGATCTGAAGATGAAGAGGATGAAAGGTGTTGTTGCTCCTATAGAGAAAACCAGAACACCATCTTATTCTGTTTATGAGGACCCAAGGGCCAGGTTCAGGCACTAGAGTCTCATGCAGGACTTTGAGTCATTTTCCTAAATTAATAGTTTATTGTTCACCGCGGTACTGTTCATCGACAGCACATAATTCGTCTGATTTTGTCTATTATGATGATTAGAAGCAAGAAAAACCAAACTGAAGACCCTGACACATCTAAAAATTTAGTCCAACAACCTGAAATATTAGAAACACTTCAGCTAATGATACAAGCCTCAGAAAATAGGACAAAGGGCGCCATGGATAACAGGATGGCAAAAGTATTAGCAGCTTTAAAAGCCTTACAAGTTTCTGTTCTCGCAAAACAATCCTCTAATTTTGAGTTATCTATCAAACATAGGAATCAATGGATCTTGGATACAACTTCTAAAAACCATGAGGATGAGTGTGATGATTCTAGTGGAGATGATGAAGCAAGCGACGTTGATCTTGAAGATGAACATGAATCTAGAGGTGATATTGAGATTGAGGGCAAGATGAATCCTAATGATGATGTGGAGCCTACATGTGAAGAATCTAGAGGTGATATTGAGATCGAGGGCAAGATGAATTCTAATGATGATGTGGAGCCTATATGTGAAGAATCTCATGAAATCATTCAAAAAGTTGATTTCATAGGTTGTGATTCATATTTGGGTTCTTCTACTTCTATCATTGGATCAACGATCAAATCTTCAATGAGAATTGTTGTTTCTCTACCAATATTGAAGGCCGTTGAAGTATCAATAATTTTTCTATCATGTGTGCTTACAATATTGGATCATCATGAAGCGAAGATTTGGATTGACGACTTTCCAATAATTGGGCAAGATAAGACGTGGCGTTTTCTCGTGTATTGGCAACTTCCTCCTTGACAACTCGCCAGGAGTCGAGTTCTTTCAAGCGGAGGAGAATTGATGTAGGACAAATTAGGAATAGATTAGGGATTTTAATTTTGATTTTAGGGATTTTAATAAATTAGGGATTTTGACTATTATTAGGAATTTTGACTTCCTAAATTGGGAGTAATCCTAATTTGAGTCATTTTCCTAAATTAATAGTTTACTATTTTATTTAGGATTTAATTTTGGTATTTTCTAGTTAAACTAGGATTATGATTCTATTTCCTAATAGGATTTTATTTCCTAGTAGAACTATACTTTAAGGTCCTATAAATAGGAACCTTTAGTTATGTTATTTTCATACTTGATTGTTATTGGTTTTTTGATCTTTCAGTAAAAAGATTGTCTCCTCCCTCAATTTCACTCTATTTCTCCCTAAATTTCTTCTATTGTTTCTCCTCTTTCCTCTGTCTACATCTCCCTCCCTTCCTGTTAACTTGAGGAACCCCGTTCCTCATCAATTGTCTTATTCGATTAGTTCCTCCAAATTCCTTGGCATTATCGAGAAAAGTGCTCCAAAACTTTTTCCTGGAGATTCCATTTCCACTGGAACTGAAGCAAGATGAATGTGACTACCTATTTCATCCCTGATTGCCAATGCATTCATAACCCTGGTATGATTAAAGTCTGTATTCACAAAAGTAATCTTGATGCCTTGTTTGACTAAGCATTGTGAGAGCTCCATGAGAGGAATTACATGACCTTGTGCTGGGAATGGTATAACCGAAGCATGTTGACTCCCCATTCGATTCTCTCTTTTGCTACACAGCTTCTTTACTTGAAAATTTTTTACTTCTAGGGGGAGCTTTATGGGGAAAATCCACATCGACAAGCTTTCTCCATTTTGTTTTACTTCTTCTAAAAATATCTATGATTTTGTTGGTTTTCTTAAATTATTGTGTTTTGTTTAATGTTTACTACAGCCTATTTGCTTCTAACCTGATCTGCTTAAGTTTATAGTCATTTTTTCACAAAGTAGGAAAAAATGCTGCTCGTACAAATCGAGAAACTCTGTTCAAAGGAGAAGTTTATTCTTTGTACCAAATATCTATGGGTCGAATCACATGGTCTTGCTTTTTGAAGATTCAACAAATTAAATTCCATTCCCAGCCATCTAGGACTTTTCTTTTATTATTTTTTCATTTTTTTAAATTGATACACGTGCAAGCCTTTTAGTAAAATTAGGATGACGCGTCGATAATGGTCGAAAGTTGTGACAAGCTGAGCTATCCCAACCATTCCCAATGCATCATCCTCATTTTACTAGCATGCTCCTGTAATGTTTTGAATACTGTTTCATGATTGCCCATAGACTACACATAATGAAAATTACATAATAATTTCTAGAGAACTTGTGATAGCTAGAGATCTTTCACTTTTGAACTGAAAAACGTATATTTTTCAATGTATTTAAATCAATTCCAACTATATATTATTTTTAAAATTTAACAAAAATAAAAATCAATAATATATATATATATAAGTTTTGAAAACAAAAACTCAAAAAAAAAAAAAAAACAAACAGAGTCTGACCTTGGTTTATCCCTACGTTAATCCATGTTTGATAGAAAGGCTTTGACTTGTTGCTTCGATAGGTAATTAAAGTTTGATTCTCCATTAAAAACAAAAAAAACAAAATTAACAGCTCCAAGCTCCCTGGGATTCTAAATTTTTTTCATATATATTTTCTTTTATCACTCTTATTAAAAGAAGTTATCATGACCAGTTTTTCTGTAAAGCCTACAAATCAATTATTTTTATTACTGGATTAATGGTTTATTTCATGTCATTTAAGGCTATATTTAAGTTTAGACATTATAAATGTCTCACTTTTTATTTCGAACTGAGATTGAAGTTAAACTTCGGTGGATTATTTAATTTGCTTGAGGAATTCAACTAACTCACGTTGGTCAGTTCCTATAGAGTTAATATACATGATGTCAAATGTATGAATAAAGATCTAAAAGATTCTGTCTTCGGAAAGAGTAAGATAACAACGTTTTGATTGGATAAAATTAGTTCGGCAGGTCAAGTTTACGTCACCCAATTAAAGATAGGGCAAATCTAACAAATAACCCTGAGATATCGTACACTGTTTTCAATGATCTCTTTTTTTTTTTTTTTTTTTTCAAGAATAGGTACAAATGACCCCGATGTTAGTTACCCTCTAATACCGTGAACCAGTTTAGGTGCAATTACTGTTTTACCCTTGAAATACTAGTTTCTATTTTGACGACTTTTTCATTGATATTGAAGGCAAAGAACCACTAAATTAATCAAATTAATTAAAAGGATATTAATCAAAATTAAGAAATAATCACACTGCTCTCCTCTTTTCATCTCTCGGTTCATCTCTTTACCCAGTTCTCCTAATTAATTAAAAAGAAGAAGAAGCCATTATTCACGTAAAAAATCTAGAAAAAAAGAAGAAGAAGAAGCCCCAATTTTTCTCCAAAATCTAGAAAAATACCACTAGTCATGTAAATGACCTCTGTAAGAAGAAGCAGTAGCCCTTGTTAATGTAAAACACCCACAAAATAGAAAGAGGAAGAAGCCACAATTTTTCTTCAAAATATGTAAAAGATCTGGAAATTAACCAAACTCTCCTTATATAGAAATAATAAGCCACTCTTTGATACATATCTTTCTCTACAATCTCGGTATAAAATTCAACTTCTTTATATGATCTTCATTAACATAACATCAAAGCTACTCTCCCTCTCTCTCTCTATCCTCACCTACTCCTGCATCGACGTTGCCACCAAACCTGAATCCCTTCTTCACTTTTCCCTTCATCAACACCAAATTCAATCAGCTGTAAATTCATCCATAAAGCAAAATTTGTCCATACAACACAATCAATCCTTCCATGGTTGAATTGCACAACCAATCACCTCATTTTCCTTACTGTCACGACCCCAATACTCAATTAGCCAACCCAGTCATCTGCTTAACCTAGTAAATTTCAATTTTATAATAAAACACAACGACATATCCAAACTCAAACCCATATAAATACCCGATAGTTGTCGCTGCCACAATGCACAATCCTTGACTCCTACGTAGCCCTCACCTAGTTACTGTGCTGTCGCTTCATCTCCTTGTTTACACGGCCCTCACCTAATTCGAGAAGTGTTACTATCTCCAGCGACAACGCCACCATCAGGAAGCTCCTCGACATTGGCCACCCCGCCGCCAAGATCTTTGTTGACATCGCCAAGTCTCAGGGCTCCGACTGCTGACCCCACAACGAAGCTGGTGCACCTGCTGACAGCAATGGCTTTGAGAGGTCTCAAGAGGCGGAGGCTGGAAATATGATGGAGGCCGGAAATATTTTTTTAGATTTAGGTTTAGGTTACAAGTATTTATTTATTATTTTATTTTTTAAAATTTACATTATATAATTTAAATATTTAGAAAATAAAAAAATGATTTTCAAAAATATTAACTACTCATTTACCAATCTAGCCCCGCTATGTGTAACGGGGAGAGTAACGTTGGGGTCATTTGTGCTTATTTTGGAAAGAATGAGGCCACTTGAACAGTATGTCATACCTCAAGGTTATCTCTAAAATTTGCCCTTATAAATATAGTGCTTTCCAAAAATAACCTTTAGTATATATAGTTTGTCTAGAGTGGTTATATAATATTTTTTCTTATTGAAATAAAAAACGTAAATGTTCGCTGGAATTTAAAAAAAAAACATAAAAGTAACTAAAATTTGGAGAATTGAAGCAAATTTATGGTGTGTTTGTCTTGTGATTTTGTGTTTTTGTTTCAATTAGATTTAAGAATATATAGTTGATTTTGAATTATTTTGAATTTTGAAAAGAATACGTGGTTGATATTGAATGTAAAATACATTGAAAAATGTGTAATATCGAAAATGGGATTTTGATTAAAAAACAAACACACCCTTAGTATTTTAAATAAGACGGTGGGTAGAGTATCTAAATTTACAGAAGTTACAATTTCTTAGAAGATCCTCTAAAAGTTTATTGTTTTTTATTTACAGAAGTTACAATTTCTTAGAAGATCTTCCAAAATTTTATTGTTTTTTACTTTTTAAATATTTTTGAAATATAATCCCAATAAATACAAATGTGAAGGGTTTATATTTTATTGACATCCTCCCTTTAAAGGATTTTAAAAATATGAGAATTTTATGAAAGCTCACAATGTATTTTAATCTTCTTACAAGAGCTTTCTTCATTCAAAACATCATAAATATAGTCATGAAAAGTTTTATACAACCGCTGGAACACCTCAACAAGCCTAATTAGTAAAGTTGTCCAAATCCAAATAGAGATTGTTACATTTCTCTCATGTTTTAACACAGTCTCAAATTTTAAATTTTAAAACCTTGGAAAAACAAATGATATGTCAATTTCTAATTGAACAGTTGTCTTAAGAAGCACAGCCACAATTTATTCGAACTATTTGTAAAAACTGCCTTACTTTATTTATGCCTTGATCCATTCAACAAAATGGTTGAAGTTATTATAGGATGCACCACCTTCTTTAATGCTATTCATCACCTTTTCCCGCAGATTCAAAGCATTTGCCTTATACTTTTCATCATCCAGCAGTTCCTTTACTTAAGTTTTAATCTCTTCTTGTGTAACTTTTCCTCTTTTATCTCGGTTGAATCCCAATCCAACCTTCCAAACATTACAAATGTAATTCTCATTGTGCATTTGGTCGGCAAAGTAATGCCAGCACAAGAAAGGGATCCCATTGCTTAGACCTTCCATGGTGGAGTTCCATCCACAGTGGCTCATGAAGCAGGCAATGGAAGGATGTTCCAGAACCTTTTGCTGAGGTGCCCAACTGAATATATGCCCACGAGTGGCAACTCTTTCTCGAAATCCTTTTGTATAGGCATCATTTATTCCTTCAGTAATATCAGGACGAAAAACCCAGAGAAATGGCCTGTTGGAAAGTTCAAGCCCCATGGCCAATTCCTGGAACTGGGTTCGGTCAAAAAAAGTTTAACTTCCAAATGCTACATAAATGACTGATTGTGGTTGCTGTTGATCGAGCCATTTCAAATAAGTTGAGTCTTCCAGCCAGAAACTTCCTGCCGAGTCTCCAAACCGGTTGCTTGCCAAAAGTGGGCCAATTGGTAGGAACTTGGGATCGAAGTTTAATGCTCCATGCTCCAGGTCATGAGTTGCAAAGCACCCATTCTGCTAATTTTATTGATGGATTGTTTCTAATCGTATTTTCAAAAAGCCATTTCTCTATTTTCCTTCCGCCAAGGCTCGCCCACCCAATGTGTTCTGTGCTCATGGCAGGCATGGTTGGTGACAACTGAAACATTTGTTTCTTCATTGGAATTCCTGCAAAGAAAATCAAAATCAAGTATGTTGCTTTCAACTGCATACATCATTGCAATTAAGATTACATTTCTAGTTCTGCCCAGGGTTCTTGAAAATACTAAAAAATAAAAGTATAGGTTAACCTTGCTTGATTTATATCTGTGAACTCTTAATTTGTTGAATATATGTAAAGCATCTAACTTTCCCTATCTTTATATGCTTTTTGGGAATCCAGTTAGCGCCTCGGCTTCGTGGATTGTACATGGGTGTTTATTTAAAAACTTTCAATAACGACAACTTGCAAGGTTCAGTGATAGATGATCTTACCCTCATTATCAACAATTCCATCGTCTATCAACTGTTGAAGGCTAATTCCTACAACCAGTTGTGCAGCTGCAGCAGTATGAAAGACAGCTCGTTTGATTCCCTTCTCTGCTGCAATTTTCATGGCCCATGGAAGAGTTGGATCTGCAACAACACAAGTAATCTTATCAGTCTCTGATGCATTAATCTCTTCAATCAGCTCATCAACTTTCCTTTCCATAAACCAGCTGATGACTTCTCCAAATCTCTTGTCCGGCGATTCCTGCTCCACTGGAACCGAAACGAGATGAATATGACTCCCTATGCCGTCCCTGATTGACAATGCATCCATGACCCTTGTATGAATATAGTCTGTATTTACAAAAGTGACCTCTACGCCATGTTTGACTAAGCATTGAGAGAGCTCCATGAAAGGAATTACATGACCTTGTGCTGCGAATGGTATAACCAAAACATGTGGATTTCCCATTTGATTCTTTCTTTGGCATGCAGCTTCTTTCCTCAATATTTATTTTGATTTTGACAGGGAGCTTGGTGCGAAAATTCACTATAGCTTTCATCATGTCACTTTCATATATATTTTGTTTCTCACTCTCATTAAAAGAAGTTACCACGAACACTTTTTCTGTACGCCTAGAAATCAGTCTGTTTTTATGACTGGATTAGTAGTTTATTTTATGTTATTTAAGGCTCTATTTAAGTTTATATATTAGTGTCGAGTTTTTATTTTGAACTGAGATGGAAGTTAGACTGTTTATATATTAATGTCTGGGTTTTTATTTTGAGCTGAGATGAAAGTTAAACTTTGGTGAAATATTTAATTTGTGTAAGTTTCATTTTTATTTATTATCAGCTCATGAAATAACAGCTGATCGATATCTTAATTAAAACCTCAATTTGCTTGAGGAATTCAACTAATTCAGGTTAGTTAGTTCCTTCTAGAGTTAATATACATAATGTCAAATGTAAGAATAAAGATCTAGAGGAATTTGTCTTGGAAAGATTAAGATGACAACGTTCCGATTGGATAAAATTAATTGAGAAGTCAAGGTTTATGTCACTAAATTAAAGACAAATGTTTTCCAAAAATAAGTAATAAGCCCTTGTTATATAGTTTGTCTATAGTGGACAGCATCATTTAATTCGTGTAAGAGTCTATTTGGGATTGCTGTGCTGTGAAAAAGTACCTAAGAAAAAATATTTATTGTTAGCTGTGTTGTCTCAAAAAGTTGCAAGATGTTTGGCAGCATCACTCTTCAAATTTTTGTGCTGCCAAAAATTTGTGGATCTGTGTTTGGTAAACTTTATTTCAAAAACTAATTTTTAGTAAGAATACAAAATTATACATAAATATTTTTAAAAAATTATGAAAATTTAATTTTGATTTAAAATTTCATATTAAAAATAAATAACAAATTATTATAAAAATAAAATAAATATAAATATATATTTATGAATTTAAAATAATAAAATAAACTAAAATTGGAAATACAATCATTGAGCATCAGCCACTACTCACTGTCGATTGCCGTTTAAGTATTGCATCGATGACACCACCCTCTCCATTGTGTTCGACGGTGAATGATCTAAATGGATCTAGTATAGTTTCCGACATTTAAGTTGGAAAAAATGAGGATCTTATCGTTAAAATTTCAGATGCCAAAACTTTAACCTTCCGATCCGGTTATTTCCATTTGTGAATGATCAAACCAACAATGGATCTTTATATATCAACTTTCGACGAGTCTTTCGGTGGTACCGATGACACTCCATGCATTGGTGAATAGCGAATGACGGTCGGGAACGACGGACTGGTGCTGGGAACTACGACTGCTCTGGTGTCTCTTTGTAATTTTTTTTTTAAATCACATTTCTAAGAATTATTTTTTAAATTAATTTTTGATGAATTTAATTTTATAATTTTTTAAATATATTTATAATTTTTTTAAGAAAAATTATAGATGTGGGTTCTGAGTCTTAGGTACATCGGCCTCCCTAATCTTGAGTTCATGGTAGCTTGAGCGCAAATCTATTTTAGAGAAAACATTTGCACCTTAAAACTGATCAAACAAATCATCAATACGAGGAAGAGGATACTTGGTTGCGAATTGTCACCTTGTTCAACTGTCAGCAATCTATGCATAACCACATCGTTCCATCCTTCTTTTTAACAAATAAGACTGGCGTTCCCCATGGTGAAACACTAGGTTTGATAAACTCCTTATCAACCAACTCTTAAAATTGTACTCTTAACTCATTTAACTCTGCTAGAGCCATTCTGTATGTTATATGGAAATAAGTGTGGTGCCCGGAGCTAGGTCGATTGTGAATTCAACCTCCCTATCTGGCGGTAATCTGGGTAAATTTTTTGGAAATACATCTAGAAAATCTTGTACGATAGGAATATCTTCTATCTCTGCTTCACCCATTGAAATGTCGATCACATGAGCTAGGTAAGCTGAGCACCCCTTTTCAAGTAATCGTTTAACTTCAAGGGCAGATATTACGCAAGTAGAGAGGATACATTGATCTCCAAAAAAAAAATAAATTCAGATTTTTCAGGTTTTCTAAACACCACCTTCTTTTTGAAGCAATCAATAGATGCATGATGGGTTGCAAGCCAATCCATTCCCAATATCACATCGAAGTCTGCGATATCTAAAAGAATTAAGTTTGCAAACATATCACCATAAGAACATTTTCAATAGGTGTGGCTAATGCTAAAGTACACTCTAACGGTTTCACATCTCTATCAGCATGCATAGCAAACATACATGAAACAAAGGAATGTGTAGATCTAGGATCAATCAAAATGTCGGCTTCATGACAAAAAATAGTCAGCGTACCAGTAACCACCTCTGGTGTGGCCTGCGGTTGCTGCTGAGTCATGGCAAAGACCCGTGCCTGTCGAACTGGTTGACTACCTTGTTGATTGTTACTAGTTCTTAAGGTATTAGTCTGGTTTCTAGCTGAAGAAGTATATGTCCTTGTTTGAAGCCTCCTAGGTCCGCCATATTTCTGAATAAAGTTGCTACCCTGAGTTAAAGCAAAACATAATTTCCTGATATGCCCTTTCTGACCATAATGATAACAACTAGGTTTACCAAATCGACACTCTTCCTTATGAAGCTTGTCACAAGTCTCACATAATGGGTATGGAGTCATTCTAGATTGGTCATCATGTTGTATAATCCCTTTTCTACCAACCCACTAATCTTTAGAATTACTTCCCACATATTGTTGCATAGCTCCCTATCCAGAACTCTGTCTTTGCCCATCTATTGAACCTGTCTCTAAGTATTTTTATAACAATCAGAATCAGCTGAATAACTGTGCCCTCTCTTGCTTGGTCTGTCACTACCACTATCAACTAGCCAACTCTGATGACGTTTATGGCTTGAATGAGCTCTGTTAGCATCCCCTAAATTTCTCTCAACATTTATAGCAGTTTGAACTAACTTACCAAACTCACCATAACAGTTGGCAGCAAGTACAACTCTGATTTCTCTATATAATCATTCTTTAAACTTTTTACACCTTTCCTCCTCATCAGTCACAATAGAAGGAGCAAACCTGGAGAGCTCTAGAAATTTCTTCTCATACTCCTCAATTGATTTGGACCCTTAAACCAGCCTTAAGAACTCACTACACTTGATATCTTTGTAAATAGCAGGGAAGTAGTGATCAAAGAACTCTTTTTTGAATATATGTCAAGTAATAACTTCATATGATGGATAACGACGCTAAACTGACTCCCATTAGTGGTATGCTACACCCTCCAGCTAAAATGTAGCAAAAAGCAACTTCTGCTCATCAGTACACCCCATAACTCCAAAGATATGCTCTAACTTGCTTAACCAAGCTCTACACTAGGAGGATCAACATTACCATCAAAACTTTGACCACCCAACATTCCAACCCGCTCAATAGTGTTCTCTTCCTTAACATGGCCTTGATTTTGAGTAATAGTAGCAACAAGTTAGGCAAGTACATCTATTGGTTGTATAATTATAGGAGGATCATGGTGGTTCCTATTCTCATTCCCTCTCACATTTGACTGTTCTTCATCTCCGCGGTTATGTTCATTTTCCCCCTCACCTTCAAGTGGTGGTGCAAGATTTGCAGTTTGGTTCAATCCGCCCATGGCGCTAGTGTGAGGCCTCCTTGTATGTTGGCTCATGATGATGCCTGCAAAATATAATGCTTCTTTTATCATTACAAAACCATGTATATGAAAACATGAGAGAGTTAACAAAATCTTAAAAACCATGCTCTAATACCAAGTTGACATGACCAGCCCTTAGCTAACACGGGCAAATAGTGCCAAAAACTATGCTAAGAAAGTTTAACTTTTTAGAATATGCTACTTTAAGAAAATTTGGCAGTCTTCCCTATATTTTAGACTAATCTCCCTGCAAAGTACACAATGTTCAACACTTCCAAAATATTTATATAACTACTAACTTTCTTTTCGGGACCTTGAGTCCTCTAATAAAACAAAGGTATCCCCAAAATAGTTATTAAGACAAAATATGGCCTCCAACCTCAAATATAATTAATTTACAATTCAAAAAAGTCAACAACTAGGATTTTAATACAAGTTTCCTAAAAAACTCATGCATGATGAGTAAGCAAAAGTTTTAAAAGGACACTAAAACAAAATCCTTGATGTATATACAGTATCAAAAAAAAATACACATATGTAAAAGATCATCTACAATAATGAAACAAAATATCAAAAAGAAGGCTCTCAAAGCATCATCAAGTAGCCAATCGCAAGTAGCTACTGGTGTACCAACTAAACACTACAATCTATTGGGAGAAATAAGGGCTTAAAAAAAAAAGAAATAGAGTGAGTATAACCTCAGTGAGTAGGACAGAGTCATTAAAATAAATAAAAATTTGCATAATATAAAATACTATATCATATCAACTTAATAATTAAATTTTTGTTTTACTAACATTAATTAGAAAACTACTTAGAAAAGGTACAAAATGAGGAAGCAAATATTTAAATAATTTCTATGCCTTTCACATAATCTAAATTTTAATATAAAAATCTTGTAAACCATTTCTACTTGCATTCAACATTCAAATCTGATAAATGTATTAAGCTTCTAAATCTTATGAAACCCATTCCACATTTTAATCTCTAAATCATCATAGTTTCACTAATCAAGTACCCAACTAATTTGGCTGCTCATGACCTAGCGGGGCTAGGATCGCTCAGGTCAAGATATCACTATACTAATCCTACGCATGCCCAGAGCTGCCCCCAAACAGCTAAACGCCCAGATCACACAGTCCAAAGCCTTTATGTGTGTCTAAACGGGTCCCAAAGACCTCTTAAGTCTACTATCTGAATGAATTATGTATTAACTTAGTAAAACATAAAAATCAATTCTTTATTTTAGTATTGTATCGTTATTTTAAATATAGTTTAGGAAACTTACTTTACTTTTAAATCTCTAAAATATTAAACAGTTCTTTCTAATAAACCAAATAGACAAAATTTGGTAAGCTATAAGTATACTTCATACAAGAATAAAGAAATATAACTTTAATAAATGTAATAAAGCTTCGCTAACATGTATAGAAATAGAAATTTATAATTTAAATATTGGTAAGAACATATTTTTCCACTCACAATTTTGTGGATCCACTTGGGTAGCAATCGTTTCCTCTATCAGATTCGGATATGGACTAGGAACCGCAGTCTCACCTAAGGGAAAAGGCAAGTAAAACTCTTTAATAGCACCAAACCATATATTTAGACAAAAGCCCCAACTTCTCACTTGTAGGAAACTCGATAAATTAACACAAAAATTGAAAATCCATCATTTGTGCTTTTAAGAGTTAAAAATGGTTAGGAACTTTAGTAATTTTTAGTAAAAATACATATCTAAGAAGAAAATGCAAAAATTCAAAATAAGGTAAAGATTGGGTAAAATGGGATAAATGGGTATATTCCAAAATACTCCAAAATACTCACTAATCCTTTTAATTGAATAAGGAAATTTTAAATTCTCATCAAGATACAAGAAAATCAAGCCTAAAAATTGTATGTAAATCTGTTTCTCTCTCTAAAAATTTTTCTCAATGTCAATAACTTCTCTTAATGCATATTTATGGGTAGATATGATAATATTTCATTTAATTTAAGTCAAGGTCAAAGAAATTACCTCAAAAGCTCTTAAAAACTTATAGAAAGGCATAAACTTGTTGCCTGTCCTACCCTTCTCTCTCAGCTCCCCCTTCCACTTCTCTAATTATTTCTCATTTAATTGTGAATATAATACAAGAGATAATGAAAGGAAATGGGCTGGGCTGATCTAATGGGGTGGGTTGCTCTATAACATTCACGTGGGCCAAACTTTTATTTAATTTAAATGTGTATGGGCCATTTCATATAAAGTATCTACTGATGAGGTAGGTGAAGTCTCCGAGCAAAGATCAAGGGGTCTGATCTGTGCATCTAACGTTCGAGTCCAATATATATATGTGTGTGTGTATGTGTGCGTGCGTGTGTAAAATATGAATGTGCCTGGTATGTATTTCTCATTGCATGTGTCGTCTAGCTGCATTTGTCTTTAATATTGCTCGTAATAAGAGGTGAAATCTTGTATTACAGCCCTCCTGTGTATTAAGAATGCAGCGACAATTGGGTGTGTGAAAGTCTGTTTATGTGACCTGTGGTAGGGCTGGTTGAATGATATTTGGGATCTAAGCTATCGGAAAGAAGTTTTATTTATACGAAATAAAATATTTAAATTAAAATAGTTTAAATATATTTAATTCTCAATGGAATTAATTACTGGAAAAGAAGCTATATTTCAATTAGATACGACACAATAAAGCAAAAAATTCGATTATGTAGATCTATGAATGAAATAAATAAATTTCGGGGGCTTTTAAAATTACACGTTAGAAACTAAAGTAAATTTTAGATCGAGGGATTTCAAAATTATCTTGGAAAAAAAAAAAAGCAAATTTTCCGGCCATAGGCAACAACTTTAGTTGCCTAAGGTTTCGGCAGTCGATTTCTATACTTGTGTTAAAATTAAGTGCTCCACAATTATAATGTTGGATTTTTCTTATAAAGACTTTTGTGACTGTTTTTAATATAGTTACTATTGCGTACATGTAATATTGTTTAATTATTAAATGATAACAGAAACTCAAAGGATAATATACTGATTAAATCTTATAAATCTTAATATTTTATTGAAAAAACCCAGTTAGATTAATTAAATTGTCACGACATACTAAATTTTCTTGTCATATATATTTAAGTGATATTCAATTTTTCCATTACAGTTAAGATTAAGAGTTAAGAAAAGAGTTTGGAAAATATTGCTTGTTAATATGGAATGATAAATTTTAAATGTGGGATTCATCTCCTTATTTTCTATTGATCCATGCACGTGCGCTTTTTTAAAAAAAGTGAATTTACATACCTTTTTATTGTTTTACAGAGTTCTTTCGAAGAAAAATGATATTGTTTGCTGGATCATATTATTGGAGAATATATATAATAAGAGATAAGGATTAAACTGTATATTAGAGAAAGAGAAGGCATGTAAAATATATTATTCAAGATATATGATTATTTGAGGTTGTGAAGTGAGATATGAAGTGTGAAGGCATTTTTGCCTTTCACACAATCCCACATTGGTGGGAAATAATAAGTCAAGGGGGAGGCTAGGCTATATAATAAAGCCTCCTCCTCCCCTTATATTTGTCCCAAGCTTATGTATTAAGCTTTTCTCTTCTTTCTCCATTGTTATCTCCTCCATTCTAATTGTGAGAAAGATTGTAATATTTTTCTTTATAGTAAAATATTTTCGGTCTTGTCCCGTGGAGGTTTCCCTCAAATTGAGGGTTTTACTACGTTAATTTTTGTGTCTTTATTTTCTTTATTGCCTTTAATTTATTTATTGTGGAAGGCTGAGCCGCCCAAGTTGTCTATTTTATTTATTGTGGAAGACAGTGCCATCCAAATTGTTATTTCTAACATAACAATTTGTTTTTTGTCTTTTATTTGAGTTGCGGTGGGAGTGCTCAATCACCTAACAGTGGTATCAAAGCAAGGTTGCGAAGGCAGAGCCAAGGGTTAGGGCAGTGAGTGGTTACTTGTATGGTTATATACATGTCTAGGAAAGCTTTGTCAAAAAGACGATAAGAGTATAAGAAAACTGACTTTTATGTGGGACTGCTTGTGACCCCTCTAGTGTTTCCTGGAAGCTTTCCTGGTGTATATTAAATCATTTGTTTAGCAGTGGTGTACCTATACGGAAACTGTTACTGTTCACATAATCGATACTATTCAAGGGTACTGTTCACATATATGATACTATTCACTATAAGACAAATGACAATCAAATTTAATATAGAGAAGTTCGATGGAAACAACTTTGGGCTATGGAAAATAAAAATAAAGGCTATCTCGAGAAAAGAAAATTGCCTTGAAGCAATTGATGGAAGACTAAAAATTATGCAAGATGAAAAGAAATGGGAGAAGATAGATGGTGATGCGATGGCAAGTCTACATCTAGCAGTTGAAGATGAAGTGCTAACAAGTATTCAAGAATTGAACTCTGCAAAAGAGATTTGGGATACGTTGACAAGCCTGTATGAAGCCAAATCTCTACACAACATAATCTTCTTGAAAAGGAAGCTGTACACTCTTCGTATGCCAGAAACCACTCCGGTAACTGAACATATCAACACTTTGAAGACGTTATTCTCTCAGCTTTCAACCATGGAGCACAACATAGAAGAGAAGGAACGTCCTGGGCTTCTACTTCAGAGTCTACCTGATTCATATGATAATCTCATCCTTAACTGGGCAAATGGTTCGATGAAGTCATCTCTAGTCTTTAATGATGCTGCGGCTGCTGTCTTAGAAGAAGAAAGCAGGCGTAAAAACAAGGAAGACAGAATAATGACTTCTTAACAAGCAGAGGCTTTATCCCCAACAGAGAGAGATTAAGGGAACGTGGTTCCAGTGGGAGTCACAATCAAAACAGGAGAAAGTCTAAAGGAAGGAAGTTTGTTAAATATTACCATTGTGGAAAGCAAGGGCACGTGAAAAATGAGTGTTGGCATCTTAAGAAGAATGGAGAGAATTGTGTAGCAAGTACTTCAGGAGATGGCGAAATCTTGTGTAGCGAGACAACAACTATTGTGGAAGGTAGAAAAAGGTTTGTTGATATGTGGCTAATTGATTTAGCAGCAACATGGCATATGACTTCTAGAAGAGATTGGTGTTAGCCCTAAGGCTACATGATAATTTTGATGATAACAATACACATTGATTCATAAGGTGTTACTAATATGTTTATTTATGTGCAAGAATAAGATTTAATGAAATATTTGTAAAATCAAGAAAAGGCTTATTAAAATGAAGTGTTGAAGCTAAGGAGAAGACTACATGTTAAAGGCACCAAAGTTTAAGAATAAGGTTTGATTCAAGGAATGTGACATATGAGTAATGTTCAATCAATTGATCATATATTTCTTTACAAATATCCAAATGATGTGATTATTGAGCCTTTGAAAAGCTTACTCAATTTATAACATTTCATATGTTTTAATGAAATTCAAATTTTAAGTGCAAGGTTGTCCAAATCATCATGCAAGTTGAAAGACAAATGGAAGCAGCTGACATGATCA
>SNVD02001356.1:0-146390 GCA_013180625.2 Boswellia sacra | reverse complement strand
AAAAGTTTTTCAATTTAATTGACCTCTCGTCTCATCTCTTTTACTCATAAAAACCACAAATTTAATATTACAATTCAAAAGGTTTTTAATAACTTAATAAGCTTACAATGTATTTAAATTCTCTTCATATATTATTCTCAAACATATTGAATATGTTATATTTGAAATTAATGCAAATTTTGATATTGTTTTATTCTGTAATCAAATTGATTATAAATCTTTATGCCGAATAATTATGTAATCAAATTTTATTGTTTTATTATTATTTTATTGTATTTTTATAGCTATAGTAAGAAGTGCATAAATATCAACTAAATGCTTTAACAAAATATTTAAATAAACTCATGACATATCTAAAGTTACTATAGTGAATTGTTTTATGCGATTGTGATAAGTAGGGGTGCACATGGGTCGGGTCGGGTTTTGCCCAACCCGACTCGACCTGACTCAACCCGATGATGCATCGGGTTTTGAAAAATAAACCCGTTATCGGGTTTCTGATGCATGTAACTCAAGATATAATTCGAATGGTCGGGTTGGTCGTGTCTATCGGGTCCACTCGACACTCGACACTTACATGTCGAGTCGTGTTGGATTCACAACCGACACTCGATATTAGACAATTTTTGAAGAAATCGAGTGTCGGATGATTCATCTGACACCACTCAACACTCGACACTTGACATGTCGAGTTGTGTCGGATTCACAACCGACACTTGATATCAGATAATTTTCGAAGAAATCGAGTGTCGGATGAATCATCCGACACTCAACACTATCCACTCGACACTCGACACTTACATGTCGAGTTGTGTCGGATTCACAACCGACACTCGATATCAGACTATTTTCGAAGATATCGAGTGTCGGATGCATCATCTGACACTCGACACTATCTACTCGACATGTATCCGACACGACTCGATATGTCGAGTAGATAGTGTCGAGTGTCTGATTCGAAAATAGTCTAATATCGAGTGTCGGTTGTGAATCCGACACGATTCAACATATAAGTGTCGAGTGTCAAGTGGCTCATCCGACATTCAACACTTATATGTTGAGTCATTTTGGATTCACAACCGACACTTGATATCAGTCTATTTTTGAAGACATCGAGTGTCGGATGAGTCACTCGACACTCGACACTTACATGTCGAGTCGTGTCGAGCGCTATCGAGCTCGTCGAGTTTTGTCGAGCGTTTTGATAGTTTTTTGGTCTTTTTGATCGGGTCGGGTTATATCAGGTTACATGAATTAAACCCAATCTCAAACCCGATTGCACAAAATCTGAATTTTAAAACCCGATGTTGGGTTTTTTATTACCCTGACCCGCCACAGACCCGACCAACCCGACAAAACTCGATCAGATCGGATGGGATCGGGTAATTTTAAACACTCCTAGTGATAAGTTATATTTTTCACTAACGATAATTAACACGTTCAGAATGTTTCTGATACTTCTCAAAATCTTTCGAAGCTGGCGGTTTTTTCTCAATACTATTAGGGGTTCAAAGATACTCGTATAAAATTGGGGTTCAAAAATATTTAAAAAAAATAAAAAATTTTTGGGTCAATACAGACTAAAGATGTTGACTTTTCTATTAAAATATTAAAGGTTTTAAACATTGAATAACTTGTATAAAATAAGATAAAATTAACTTAAACAGAATCATGAATACGTGCCAGCTGGTAAGCTCCATGGGTTAGGTATGCAATTATTTTGTACTTGTCGCATTTCATACCCTTAATCGATACAGCTAGCTCATTGGCTTATGTATTTGTTTCTCTCTTAATTAAAAATATTGAATCAGCACTATAAATAACCGGTTTCAATCAAGTTTCCAGACACAGAAGAAAAATCAAGAAAATTTCAGGTTCATTGCTAATCTCTAATTTAGCTATGGGTAGATACTTCGGCCAGCCAACAGAGATCATCGTCAATTAATTACTATCTCTATATGTAAGTTGAATATATATTGCTTGTTTTGGCATGAAGGTCTCTCTTTCCCCCAGTATGTTGCATAAACTTTTCGTTTTACAATTTGTAGGATCTTCCAAAACCATAGTCAATATTTTGATTTTATTATAGAAAATCCTTAAAAAAAAATTTTTTCTACTTAAGCAAAAGTAATTTGTTAACATTAAATATGTCTTGAAATGATATGTTAATTATATACATATACACACACATACTATTTTTATTATTTTTTGTTTCTTAACATATATTCTTATTTATATCTTTTCGTTCCGAAGTTTTATTAATTAGTGTTGAGTCCTACAGTAGGTGGTTAAGGAGGGGTCTTGGGGTATATGAAAAGATTGGCCACTCTAGCTATCAAGTTAGCCTTTTGGGTTCATTTGAAGCTTTATATGTGGTATGAGTCCCTAGTTTTGGGCGAGTAACTATATAGGGTCGGTGTTGTCGTTGCCTCCACCAAGAGAGTCTCATCTGAGGGTAGTCTATTGGGTTAGCCATTTTAAGTTGGACATCTGGAGCAAAATTAGAAGAGAATTTAAAAATTGAAGTACAAAATGTACTCTTAAAAAGAGAGGAACGAAAATGACTCGCTACCACTTAATAATTATTTATTGTAAGTAACTTATGTGCCAAACCAAAGGATCCCGTGTATATGCAACTACTGATCAGTCTTTTCTTATATTATTTTTCAACAGCTTTCTGCGTGGAGTTTTGTGTTGAGCAATAAGAACCTTAATGCAGGTCAATGTTTGAGTTGGATCAGATCATTGTCAAGAATTGTCATCAGAACATTACACTTGAAACAGCTACAACTTTGTTCACAAATTGAGTTGCAAATTGCATTAGAGAAATAACATCTTTCAAGGGAAGCAAATTGAAATTACGTAAAGGTATGAGTTTAACTATACCAATAGAGCAATATTTTTTCCCTATGAATCGAAAATTCAAGAATTATTTTTAATCTTATGTATCTTTTCATGCATGCAGGATCAATGGAGGTAATACTCCTGCAAGCAATTGGGCAAGCAGCTGGCTCAATTATCTATATGTTAATGGTAAAGGGTGGACTAAAGGGATTCAAGTGTCTAAAGCGCCATTATCATTATATGAAAAACATGAGGAACAACCTGAGCGAGCTTGAAAGTGAAGAAATATATTTGAGTAATATGGAAAAATTCGTGAAATCAAAATTGGATAAGTACTCTAAACAAGATCAACTTGGAAAAGCAAAGTCTTGTCAACTGTGGCTTGTTGAGGTGGGGAAGATTAAAGATGAGATCAAGCAACTGAAGATCGAATATGAAACCGTAAGTGCCAAGAAATTCTTGTTTCTGATTAGGGCGATGAAGCTTGGTAAACGGCTTGTGAAAGTGAATAAGAAGATTATATCTCTGAAGAATCAACCCCATCAGATAGACTTGATGGTTGAGGCAGAACCAAGTTCAGTTATAAAGAAATATATCAGCAAATTATATAGCGGTGGCTTCTTTTGTGCTTGCTTCATACCCAGAATGTGATTCTTTAATTGCTCAATTGTAAAATTTCTATTTTTGTTTGGGGCTTCGTGTCCACTTGATCATTTTTATCAATTTCTAATAAGATCATGATTTAACAAGAAAGTCTCAAAGTGTATATCATAATGAATGGGACCAGGCAATTTTTTAGGAATTGTTTCCACAATTTGGAACTTTATATTGGATTGAAGCTTGGTATTATAAGGCTTATAGCTATAGGCAAAGTTAGAATACTATACTGACCCAATTCCTAAGGTGATGAGTCTTTTTGTTCCAATCCAAATGATTGGTGGGTGATTTGGTGTCAAGCCTCCATTAACAGTGGAACTTGAGAATGTATTTGAGAAATTATGTTTGACATCGATGCTTTTGCAATTTATTTCAATGTGTAAGTATCTTTAGAAATGTTTGACACATCCCTTTTCTTAGTATGATATATCATTATTATTAATTTTTTTAAATTAAAATTTTATCTGAAAATAATATTTTTAAAAAAATACCTTTATAGTCTATATAAAATTAAGGTATTAATGTTTGAGATAATATTAAAACACCCCCTGAACTTTACTCTATTTTCAGGTGAAAGCCTCTTTTGGGTTTAAATATATCTTTTTGTATCATTTAGTCCAATAAGTTTGCTTTTGAATTAAAGGACCAGAGCATTTTGGTAAAAGCACAAAAAATTCTCACAATGGCATATAACAATGAGAGGAAATCAATGCTCTAGAAGAAGTTGCAGAACTCCATGGACAGCTCCAATGCAGATTCATCTCAATAGAAATAGAATCGTGAAGTGGAAACAAAAACATAGAGCAACATAAAGCAACTAATTAAGCCAACTGAGGCAAAATATAGAGCAACACAGCATACCTAATCGAGTACAAAAAAAGATCATAAAAGCTTTTAAAGAAATGGAGGAGCAAATTAAAATCATAGAGCAACACAACCGAAAGAGCTTAAACTTCAAAACAATTCAATTGAATCAAAACAATCTTGTTCAAAAGTTTAACAAAGAATCAAATTGAACATCCAAAAAGATCAAAACATTCGCTTTAAAACAAAAACAAATTTTCCCAATACATGATTATAAGATCAAACAACAAAGTTTTCTTTTCTGTTTTCTCTCTCTCTCTTCCTTGTCAATTCTAATTCCATGGCTGATTCGCCTTCATCTCTGGCAACCCTGTTATGACCATAACAAAATTGGGCCTAATTATTTCTAATACAGTAAGCCCATTATTGTAGTCCATTATCTGGGCCCGTTATCTGGGTTCCACAATGACCCATCCTGGCTCAATTATTTCTAATACAGTAAGCCCATTACTGAAGCCCATTATCTGGGCCTAGTTATTTCTAATTCAGTAAGCCCATTACTGAAGCCCATTATCTGGGCCTAGTTATTTGTAAATTCAGTAAGCCCATTACTGAAGCCCATTATCTGGGCCTACTATCTGGGTCCCACAATGACCCATCTTGACTCCTATATAAACCATCCGAAATATTACTCAAGGTATGCACACTTTTCTGAACTTATTCTCTCTCTAGATTTCCTTTACTTTTGAGAGCTTCTCTCTCTAGGAAATTCTCCCAGAGAATTCCGGAGTGCCGGAAACTGACTTGAGCGTCGGAGGGTCTTCGCCGGCACCACCGCCGGCACCCCTGACTGTCTTTCTTTGCTTGCAGGACTGGACCCGACGTACGACCCGAGCTCCGACCCGCTTCCTTCCCGGCCGTCCGGAAACCGTGCATCAACAGTTGGCGCCGTCTGTGGGAACGACAATTTAAGCCTCTTTTAGTTGTTGCTCCCATCCAAACATACTCAAACACATCATGAGTCATGAATCTCAACACTCGACCTCTCTAGAGGTTGACGAAGAAATCGAGGTAGAAGCACCTCCCCAACGCCGAAGGGTAGTTGATACAGGGAGAGCATTGGTTATATCCTCTGGGGTGGGGCCTAACCTCAGGCAACCCCGACTCCCATTTAGAAGACCGAAGAAGGGTAAGACAAATCGGTTAACTACCATGGAACATACCATGCGGAATTTCAGTGAACAGATGAATCGTATGGTGACTGTGTTCAATCAAGCATTTGGACAAAGTGCTCGGCAGGTTGCAAACACTGCTGGGAATAACCTAATGAGTGCCATGGTAATACCAAATGTCCAGACGGATGTTGGTGAACGTCCTGATTTAGTCGCCCAGACTACTGGATTGCCTCGCCATCAGCTCATTCAATCGAATCTTCCCCATCCTATTGTTCAAGGAGGGGATGTTCATCCACAGATTCCCTCTCCCTCGCATATCGTATCTGCACAACGGTTAGCTGCAGTAGACCTCCGACACTCTCTGAACAACAAGCGCCATACAAGCATTGAGCAGATACCGAGAGGAAGTAATGTTGATCAGCCCGCCTATTCCTATCATGGTCCTTACGCTCCAGGACGTGATTATCAGCCCAAAAGAAATCGCCCCAGCTCACCACCTAAAGTTAAGAATCATCGCCCAGATGATTCCCCAATGGATGTCTCGGAAGAGGGGACATCAGACAATCATTATGCAGAATTCAAACGAGAAATGGATGAAAAAATCCATAAGCTGGAGAGGTTGATTAAGCGTTCAGGAGGAGAAGAAGATGGGCGTCCACAATGGGAATCACCCTTTGCTGAAGATATTCTAAGGGAAAGATACCCACATGGGTTCCGGATGCCGCAACTCGAGCTTTACCAAGGGACAACGGACCCCCGAGAGCATTTAGACTCTTTTGTTTCTCATATGGAGATACAAGGGGTCTCAGGGGGAATCATGTGCAGAACTTTTTCTCTTACCCTTGGAGGATCAGCTAAGCAATGGTATAGAAGGCTATCAGCTGCATCCATCTCCAGCTTTGACGAGCTTGCACGTAGTTTCCTCACACATTTCAACAATATGAAAACAAGGAGTCGACCAACGCAGAGCCTTTTTTCAATCAAGCAGGGTCGTAATGAAACCTTTCGTGCGTTCTTAAATAGATATCAGCGAGAGGTTTCACGAGTTGACCTATTTCATGATGTTTACGCCATGCAAGGCTTGGTTCAAGGAATCAGGGGGGAGCTCCCTCTCGCATGGGAATTCTCCGTCAACCTCCCATGTACGTATCAAGAAGCATTAGCAAGGGTTTCTAGCCATGCTGATGCAGAGGAAATTTTTCAAGCAAATTACCCCGGGCAAACTCCGGTGGTACCTAATTCCTCCCGTACAGATAAAAGATCGTATGATAATCATAGAGGAGAACCTCATGATAGAAATCGTAGATCAGTTCCGGATCGACGCTCTGCGCAAGACATAGTCAGAAATGATCGCTTTCTGTTACAAGGGTCATCCACCCGACCCCGCCAAGAGCATCATGACCAACCTCAGGAGGAGCACCATACATTCACGTTGCTTACTATGCCACAGCAGGATATCCTAAAGGAAATCAAGGATAAAGGCCTTATGAAAGAACCTGCCCCCTTACGGTCGAATCCAAAGACAAGAGACAAGAGAAAGTATTGTCATTTCCACCGGGCACATGTTCATAATACCGCAGACTGTTTCGAACTGAGGAGACAAATCGAGGGTCTTATTAAGGATGGCCAACTACAAGAATACATTTATAGGCCTCCTGAACCTTCCAACAAAAATGACAAAGGGAAGGAACCATTAGAAGAAGTAGCCACAATTTTTGGGGGAATAGTGGCTGGTTCAAGCTCCCAAACCCGAAGGCACCTAGCCAGGCAAGCAAGATATGACCTCCCTCGCCATGAAGTCAACTTGACAGCCTCTTCCACCAATGTAGGAGATCATGATGTTATCTCATTTTCATCGCGAGATGCGCAGGGTATCCATCATCCACATTGTGATGCCTTGGTCCTCACAGTGATAGTAGCCAATAAAAGGCTACGACGAGTATTGATTGACAACGGAAGCTCGGCTGACATAATGACATTGGATGCATTTGATCGGTTGGGTCTTAACCGCAAAGATATGAGAGACATCCAAACTTCCATAATAAGATTCACTGGAGGAAAAGTTATTCCCGAGGGGGTAATTTCGTTACCGGTGACCTTGGGAGAAGGTTCCCTGCAAACAACCAAGATGGTGAACTTCCTTGTAATAGATCACCTGGGTGTTTATAACGCCATTCTTGGACGGCCATCACTTTACGACTTCAAGGCCGTGACGGGTGTTTATCATCATGTCTTGAAGTTTCCAACACCCACTGGTGTAGGAGAAGTTAGAGGTGAACAGCTAGCCTCTCGAGAGTGCTACAACATGGCCTTTAAAGAGAAGGCACATAAGTTATTGACGATTCGAGGAGAACCTCCCGTGGTCATAAACTAAGTGGGCAAGTGCCACAAAGTACTCGAGAATCAATTGATGAAGCATTGGGGCTTAACTGGGAGGGTCTTTATCAAGTCAAAGCAGTCGTCCGACCAGGCACCTACAGACTGGTCACCACGGATGGGAGGTTGCTCCGTCGTCCGTAGAATATTGAGCACTCAAAGAAGTACTACCTGTAATCTCTCCATATGTGCAGTAACTCCGCCCAGGAGCTTATGCATGTGTAACAACTCCCATGGGGAGACCAATAAAGAGATTGTCAATAAAAGTGATCGTTTTATTCAGAATTCTTGTGACTATACCTCCTTAAAAGCACATGTATGACCAAATTGCAACGAGGTGGAACAAGTAAAAGAATACAACACCAGAAAAAAAAAATTTTACTTAGTGTTCTTATTATTCCAAAATTGGTTGAGGGATGCCACACATCCTCACCTAGTACATCGAACTGAAAGTAAAGACAGTAAAAGGTAAAGTCAAGGCCGGGAGAGCAACCTTGATATGATTGTTCCCTATGAATGAGCATCTACCTAGTTGGAAGAATTCCAACTATCTCTAAGAAGTGGCCTCATCACCTCCTTCTTCGTCTGAAGACGATGAGGTAGAGTCGCCTTGCTTGGCCTCCCAGGCTGCTGTGTTCAATGTCGACTCATAATCCTCATCTTTAAGGATGAGGCGGCGGAATTGCTCAGGATCGGAGTCCGCTGTAGGGATAGACTCTTCTACCAAGTTTAACTCCTCAGCTATGGGTGACTGATCAATCTCTAGATGGCGATCATGGAACCATCTACGCACCCCATTGACTCCCTCAATGTAGGAGCGTTCCATAGCCTGCTGGTAGACACGACCCCTACGGAAGCGAGCGACTGCTTTGTCAATCCTACTTTGCTCAGTAGCAGCTCTCTCTCGAAGCTCTTGGCTAAAATCATTGGCCCTTTTACGCTGGATAGCTGCCTCCTTCTTGGCTTCGGACAAGTCTGCCTTCATTCTGCCCATCTGTTCCTTCATCTCTGCCATTCTTCTTTCCGTTTCGATTAAGTTGTCAAGGCAGACTAGATGCTTCGCCTTCCAGTCGTCAACCTCAGAAATGAGATGGTTAACCTCCTTGAGGAGATTGGTATTGGTAGACTCTCCTTGAGCTAAGGGTCCTGTCGCCTATGGAGAGAAAGGCCAAGAGAGGGAAGGAGTTAAGGCATGACTTTCAAAGTATAAAGAAAAAAGGAAGAAAGGGTCTCAGTGAAGCCTAACCTGAAGGATGATGCCCATCCCGACGGCGATCGCATCAAAGTATGTGAGTTTTACATCTTCAGGAAAGACATTGGTGGGCATGAGACGTGCAGCATTTTGAGACAATTCCCGAAGGAAGTCTCCGCATGTTGATCCACTCTGAAAGCCCGTACTGTCAAAAGTAAAATGCTTGGGTAGCTGAGAGGCTGAGGGTAACCTGCTCCCAGTAGGCTGAGAGGCTGCTACTTCACCCGCAGGCTGAACGGAGGCAGACATTTTAGGAACCGGCTTCCGTATGGGAATCTCCTTGTGGCCACTAGATCTCCTCTTCGGGGGTCCAAGAGTCGAAGGACTTCTGCTCCGTTTCTTCTGGGAAGAACTAGGTCTGTCATAAGTGAAGGGCTTAAGCGGCATCTTGGCTACGAGTTGAGCAAACTGCTTCTTGGTAGGATGTAAAGGAAATAGTCCTGCATGAAAATAAAGCAGGTAAGACAACAAACACATGCTTGATGAAGTAAGGTCATAAAGTAATGATCAAGTTTACCTTCCGGAGGAATTGGAGGTGATAAGCCAAGACGGGCCAATTGCTCCCGATCAGTGAGGTTATTCATGTTCTTCGAGTCCACGGGTAACTTGAGCACCACTTGTAAGTCGTCTCTCTCTTTTTGAGATAACAGCGGACGTTTGGTCCAAGGAGCTGTAATAAAAACAAAAAAGAATGTCAGTTGATCAAGAGTTGTCACAACAAAGGCGGATAGGGTGTCATTATAATAGGGTACCACAAACACCAAAACGCCTCCTGATCTTCAACTTCTCCCCCTTTGGACGAGCCCCTTCTTGGTACTTCCAACCGCCACCACACCAGAATTGCTTATACTTCCACTCTTTCACATGGGAGGGAATGCCAAAAAGGCGGTTGGGGTCATCCGTCTTCCCTCGCTGGGATATATAGTAGTAACCCGTCTTCTCTCCATTCGGTGGGTGAATAGCAAAAATATGCTTAACATGGTTGGTGGTAGGGTCACCAAGGCCGGCGCTTCTGAATAAACTTTGGAAAGCTATCAGAAGCCTCCACCCATTGGCCGACAGTTGGGTAGGAGCGATGCCCATAGCATCGAGTATACGGCGAACATAGTTATCAAAAGGCACCCGGAGACCAGCTCTCAATAGCTCTAGGCTCAAACCAATGACACCTCGTGGTGGCCTACTCCACCGATCACCCTTCCTTGGAAGAAAAAGCATGACTGAAGCCGGGATGAGGAAGTGGGCTCTATATATCTTTAATCGATCGTCCGGAAGTTGGTTATCAATATGGTCGGCCTCCCACCACTTTTCGACCTCCGGTTCGCTATCCGAAGTAGCGGAGGACGACCAATCACTATCCCCTTCAGTGTCTACCACCTTATGGTTGACAGAATTCTGTCCCAGCTCCCGATCCGGAACGAAGAAGTTTTGATAAAACTCGTTAACTTCTTTACGGTAGGTCGCCGGATCCTTGTCCCTGGAAGACTGGGTTTGATGACTCGGTTCCCCCCGTAGCACTTTCACAGTGGTTTTAACTCTAGCCATCTGCACAGTCAAAGAGGGGTCGTTAGTCATCAAACCAAGTCTACTGAGGGAAGGAAGAGGTGAAAAAAAAAATGTTGGGGGATTGTATCGAAAATCCGTGGAAGCACGCCCGCGGAGGAAAAATTATAAAAGTTTGAAAATCCGCGGAAACACCCCCGCGGAGGAAAAATTATTTAAGTTTGAAAATCCGCGAAAACACCTCCGCGGAATAAATATTGAAGTTTGAAATTTCGCGGAAACACGCCCGCGGAATAAAAATTGAAGTTTGAAATTTCGCGGAAACACCCCCGCGAAATAAAAATAAAAGTTTAAAAATTCGCGGAAACACCCCCGTAGAGAAAAAATAAAAGTTTGAAAATTTTGCAGAAACACTCCCTCGATTTTAAATAAAAGTTTTGAAATTTTTTAGCAACACCCCTAAAGTTATAAAATCAAATTTTGAAAATTGCTGGCACACCCCCGCACATATTTGAATTTCCTCCAAGACGTCCTTGGACGTATAAACGCTGCATGCAGCATGCAGCGCAGCCCCATCTCCAGGAGCTCGCCGCCTCCCAGCGCCCAGCACGCACGCGAGCTGCCCAGCGTGCACGCGAGCAGCCCAGCGCCCAGCGCGCACGCGAGCAGCCCAGGTTCGCCCCTCGCCGCTCGCCCCTGCGCACCAGGCTCGCTCCTCGCCGCTCGCCCCTGCGCACCAGGCTCGCCTCTCGCCGCTCGCCCAGCGCGCCTAGGCTGCACGCCCAGCGCGCCCAGGCAGCACGCCCAGCGCGCCCAGGCTGCACGCCCAGGCTGCACGCCCAGCGCGCCCAGGCTGCACGCCCAGGCAGCACTCCAAGGCAGCACTCGCAGCGCGCCACAGCGCGCACGCATGCAGGCCACAGTGCGCGCGAGCCTGCTGTGCGCCCAGGCCCTCACGGCATGCCCGAATACACCCCTTCCCTCATACATTCTCACTTTTCTCCCTTTATGCCCGAATACTCATTCATGCTTCTTCTTCTTTCACACACAAACCCGCGAGAGAAAACACATGCAAACGTTTTCATATTCTCACACAAATCACGTACACACACACGCAGGGCATGATCCGTACAGAATTTTTGCATTGAAAAATTAAACCTAATTCATGCATTCTAAAAGTGTGTACGCAAGAAAAAAAAAGTGCTTACTTGTGGCGGTTGGAAAATTCTGCTCAGACTGAGGACTCCTGGTTGCTGGGATCACTAGCACTGCTTGCCTCCAGGGTGCTCTCTCCTATTTTTGAGTAAACCCTACTCCCCAACACTTGTGTCTTATATAGAGCACCAATTTAGGGTTTAATGAATCACATCTTTTGGGCTGGACCCTCAACACATTTAAATTATAGCCCAGAATAGCTAAATAAGTCCCTACGTCGACCCGTTAGTCGACTTGGGACTGGGGGGACTACTGTTATGACCATAACAAAATTGGGCCTAATTATTTCTAATACAGTAAGCCTATTACTGTAGCCCATTATCTGGGCCCGTTATCTGGGTCCCACAATGACCCATCCTGACTCAATTATTTCTAATACAGTAAGCCCATTACTGAAGCCCATTATCTGGGCCTAGTTATTTCTAATTCAGTAAGCCCATTACTGAAGCCCATTATCTGGGCCTAGTTATTTCTAATTCAGTAAGCCCATTACTGAAGCCTATTATCTGGGCCTAGTTATTTGTAAATTCAGTAAGCCCATTACTGAAGCCCATTATCTGGGCCTACTATCTGGGTCCCACAATGACCCATCTTGACTCCTATATAAACCCTCCGAAATATTACTCAAGGTATGCACACTTTTCTGAACTTATTCTCTCTCTAGATTTCCTTTACTTTTGAGAGCTTCTCTCTCTAGGAAATTCTCCCAGAGAATTCCGGAGTGTCGGAAACTGACTTGAACGTCGGAGGGTCTTCGCCGGCACCACCGCCGGCACCCCTGACTGTCTTCCTTTGCTTGCAGGACTGGACCCGACGTACGACCCGAGCTCCGACCCGCTTTCCGGCCGTCCGGAAACCGTGCATCAACAAACCCTAACCCGCAACACCAAACAACCCGAATTTGATAACCCCTCTCATCAACCTAACACACAGAAGCGAAGCCAGAAATTTTGCTTTGAGGGGCAAAATCAAACAATATAAGCGTTAAGATCTAAAATAAAAATACTAAAATCTTGATTTCATGAGTTGATTATATTGGTATTTAATATGTCTTAAATACAATTTTATTTACTAAAACACTATATCAATAATTTGTTTGACTAATAGGTAATTTATATACTAAAGTTATCTAATAATGTTCATAAAAGGTAAATTAGGGAAGATTATGGATGATTGTCTTGCTTATAATCAAAGGTATTACACAATATTCCACAAGTTTTCATCTTATATTTTATACTATTTAGAACAAGGGAAATTCAATGCATAAAATGAAGCAAAATAGCAATATTAAAATAATATGATTTAACATCACATGTATATCAAAAATTAAAAGCATAAGTTAATTTAACAGGTATATCAAAAATTAAAAGCTAGCATAAGTTAATTTAAATACTTATAAATACTAAAACTAACTCATGACACAAATATTATTTATTTATTTTTTATAATTGTGAACTATCAAATTTCATTAACAAAATTTTGCTTGAGCTAACTATAATATAATTCTATTGCAAAAATTACATGTAAAAAATCTAAACTAACTCATATCACAAATGTATATTATAATTCTTTTATAGTTGTAAACTATGAAATGTAATTAAAAAAATTATCCTAAAGTAACCATGGTATAGATCTCTTGAAAAATTTACGTATAAAAACTTATAAAAACTATAACTAACTCATGAAACAAATAGTATAATCCTTGTATAATTGTAATTAACTATCACCTGTCATGAATAAATTGTAGCATAAACTAATTATAATATAAATTTATTAAAAAATTTACATATAAAAATGAAAGAACGAAAGTGAGAGTAAATAGTTTAACTAAAAGATTAAAGCAGTTTAAGAAAGAATAAAGAAGCTTTATGTTTATGCTAGAGTACATTTTAAAATTTTTAGTGTAGTATTGTTTGTGCCTTTGTGTGAGACAGGGAATTTTGAGAGACTTTTTTTTTTTTTTTGGTTTATGTAATGGTAACCTTTGACTTCTATTATTCTATATACCTATGACGTTGAAACTTGGGCTTATTAAATGGGCTCCATAGAAAATTTTGATTTCTAAAGAGGGTAATAATGAACGAATAAATATTTATACCTGGGCAATAATGCAAGAGAAACAAGTATGACAGGGCAAGAAGCAAGCTTTAATATATAAATTTAGTAGACTTTCAACCGTCAGCGGGTTAATTGCCCTTTGTTCACCTTTAATAACTCCGCTACTGCTGACATGCCGTCCACTTTTGGACCACCAACACACGACCAATACTCTACTACACCCAACCCCAACCCCAATCCATACCCAACAATTGGGAAATTTGGGGAACCTGGAAATCAAATTAACATCAGTTTATTTGGGAAACCCGGAGATCAAATCAACATTGGTTATATTGGGGAACCAAAAAATAAACTTACTGGATTAAAAAAAATCCCAATCCAAGATTCAGAAAAGCAAACAAGTTGCCTTGAAGATTCAACTAGCGCCTACAAACGAGGTAGTTGGCATTGCATTGCAAAAGCGGGAGCTTGGAGAGGATTTAGAGGAGAATATCATCAGATAATAAAGAAATTGAAGATGAGGGTTTTTTTTTTTTTGTGTTGTCCTTGAAGGCGAGAGCTACAAAGTGAAGAGAACATGATGATTCAAGGGTTTGGTGTTCTTGAACCAGATGTCTAACAAGTTGGGAGTCATCTTCTTCTTCACAAAAGGATTAAGCGAAGGGGTAAAGTTCTCTTTCTGAAGTTTATCATCAAGAAGCGATGTCTTTTCAACATAAAGAGTCTCCAATTGTTTTGAAAATAGCATCACTCATATCTCTAGACTCCTATTTCTCTCTCTCTCTCTCTCTCTATGTACAAAAAATGAAGAAGAAGATGTGAAGAACGATTTGAGAAAGTGAAGACTGAAGAAGGAAGCGAGAGGGATATAAAAATAAGGTAAAAATAGTCTTTTTTAATCTTTTATTAATTTAAAATTAAAAAGAATCTGTTAGTTAGACGTTAGCTACACCTGGATCATACAAAAAGATAAGCGTTTGAGAGCGCGTTGATAAAGAGGCTTTTTGCCGAATAATATAGCAAAGTTCATGGGGTGGTTTTGATATTATCTAATTAATGTTTCCTACATAAAAATACAAGTAAAACATAGATTTTTTTATTAAAATTTATTATTAAATATGTGATTTATAAAATAAAAATTTTTTATTAACAAAAGGTTATTGATGATCTTTTTGTGATAATTTTCCATTAAATATAATAATAAAATATTTATATTTTAGATAAAAATATAATTATTATAATTTTGAGATAAAAGTGAGTTTTTAAGAAAAGGGCCATAAATCTTTTGTTAACAGTTTCCTGAAAAGTACTCCTTTGGTTTCTCGGATCTTTATCTCCCTTTGATCTAGGAAATGATTGAGAAAGAATTAATAATTCATTGAAAGTGGAGATAGTCTACCCTACAGCGGCTGTACCACATGACAATGCTAATGTGGTATAGGCAGCCAATGGGAGACTCCTCGATGCGGTGAACAACAATTCTTATCCGATAAACAGTAACTGATTTTGTTTACTATATTTGAGAAGTCTTATTGATTAGTTATACCACATCACCACTGCCACATAGTGTAGCCAGTCCACGGTAAACTTTCTGTCAAAAGTGAGATTAAAAGTTGAAAAAGGGATTAAAAAACGAATATTCTCATTATTTTTAAGAAAAAAATATTATATGCTGTCATTGGCCCCCAGCGAATCTACTTGGTCTTTTCTTATATAGTGTTGACTTTTGGACACACTTATCCGTATAAAAGAAAGGAGGCACTATATTTCTTTGGGACGACTGCAATTTTCCCACTAAGATATTGAAAAACGGACGTTGCCCTGACGTTTCAAAAATATCACTTTGCCCCCTATCGCCGGTCAGTGACCGTTAGAGTTAACGAAAAAGTTATGTTCAACGATGATGTAACAATTTCAGAGAGCAGATAGCATAGCGCCCCGAACTTTGTCAAGTTGATCAAGAAGAATATTAAAAAATGAAAAGGAGGAAAAAAGAATTATAAAACAATCTAAAGAATATTTAAATAATATAAAAATATAAAATTAATTATTTTAATTAAATTTTATAAAACCAAATATCATGTAAAAAGAGAGGGATAAATTATAAAACTAAATATATTATTTAAATTAAATAAAATTGTTATTGACCCCTTTTTTTCTCATTCTTCCTCGTCTCTTGTTATTTAAGGTGTGTCTGCAGCGTTTTATACATGTGATACGCAATGCTTTAAGGATGTGCTTTTGGGGAAGAAGAAGGTGTGGCGACTGGGGTAGGAGACGGCTGGTGCTATGCGGCCATGGCGTTTGGGGCTGTTTGGGGTAACGTAATTCCGATTTTGTGTGATTTGGGGAGTGGTGATTTTCGGATTTGAAGAAGAAAATGGAGAGAGAGAAAGGAAAGAAGATAGACAAGAGAGAGAAAAAAGAAGATAGCTAGGAGGAAGGAGAAAGAGATGAAGGAGAGAATATAGAAAAGGAAGAAGAGGAAGAAAAAGAGAAAGGAAAGACAAGATGAAGAAACGTGTGAAGAAAGGAGGAAGAAAGTGAAAAAGAAAATGGAGAGAGAGGAGGTAAGGAGAGTGTGGCATGGGAAGAAGAGGAGGAAAAAAGCTAAAAAAAAAAAAGGAGAGTGAGAGAGAGAGAAAATTATATTTTAAGAGTTATGGTATAGAAATTGTTTTTTTTATATCCAATATATATTAGATTACAAAATACCCTTACTTGATTAACCTTAACGGTCACTGGCCAACGTACGGCAGGAGGCAAAGCTGATGTTTTCGAAATGTTAGGGTGCAACGTTCCTCTTTCAATATCTAGCTGGGGAATTGTCATTATCCAATAATTCTTTCCCTTCGCCTCGCGAAAGGGCATGCTTAAGTTTTGTATCTTGACACCCAAGTTAAACATATGGCTTCCTCTTTCTTTTTTTTTTTTTTTTTTAAGATTACGAATCATGAAGAAATGTTGTTTAAATGTGCGTAAGCATATTTAAACGCTTATATATGTATAATATAATTATTTAAATGTATAATATTTTTTAGTAACATCATCATGAGCATAGATATTCGGCCTAAATTGCCGATATTAAATATAACAAATCTCCCTAATTTATACTTAATAATAATATTTCAGTTTCGAATATATAATAGTATGGTTATTAGAATAATTACAAGTCGCTTTCTCCTAAATTATATTTAGTGTTTTCTTTTTTGTTCATCGCAGGCATTGCATCCATGAGTGTATATATATAGTACTAAGTATTATGAGTGTACTGTGGTGTGTGTGTGTTTATGTGTGTGTGTGTATAGTGTGTGTGTGTGTATATATATATAGGGTTCTAAAATCACATCATAAAAATCTCAATGTCAAATGGGTGGAAAATTTTCCTCTTAAGAATGATAATTTTGATTAAAAAAAAACTATATTAATTAGCCAGTTATGTAAAACGGCAATGTTTCCGCAATTTATATCGATGTTTGTTTATGTGTGTGTGTTTCATATTGATGTGGTACAATGAGCATTGATTAATTAACTCTATTTGTTCATTTGTAGGAAAGCTTATATCATACTTATAGCTTTGGTGAAAGGACTTCACACTATTCAACATCATTTGATCGTTATTATAAACACAAAATCTAGTACATATATAGTTCATAAGGGTGGATCAACTAATCTTCTTTTTAAATAATGGGAATGAACCTATTAGGTTGAATAACTTATCCACACCGAGTCATTGATCATAATGGAAATGTCGAAAAAAAAAAAAATGTTCTCAACTCAAATGATATATAAGTGGGATATATGACTCGTTTTCCTTATAAACTCAAAAATTTCCCTTGGAAACCCAATAGAGGATTTCATAGGTTCAACATGAAGATATATATGCATTCATATTTGTTTCTTGAAGTAAAAAATCCAAAGATATATAGTACATATTGCACTTTATTAGTCAATATAGCATTTAAAAGATTATTCACTATAAAAATAAATGATGGTCAAGCTACCTCTATGTCAAAGAGCTTCTACTGAAGATTACCAGCAGTATATACAACTAGATATGCACGCATGCATTTATCAAATATTTCATAACTCGATAACAAAAGAATGACACCAATATTCTTTTCCTTTTTAACAATGTTTGCAGTATGGAACTAATAATCGTGGAAGCATGCAATAGTTAGTCCACTGGTTTTGCTGGCCGTTGATGGTGGCAAAAGCTTATACAAATCTAATGCTGGTCATGACTAATTGCGGAAATTTTGATTGAAACCAATGACTCTTCAGTACTCGAAGTTAATAAGTCTAAGCAGTCTCTACTCTCTATTGCCATTGATGGACGATTAAATTACATTGCACGTTTTATAATAGAAAATTATCCAGCTTCCCTTAATCATAAAGGACACGAAGAATTGACGCTTTTACACAGTGCCGTCATGAGGCAAGATTATGGTGAGACTGGGTCTATTATCATATATATATTTTATTTGAAATTAAAGTGTCAAGATTAGCTCTTTGCTTTGTTAAGACAGCCCATTGAGGATCCTCCACTCAGCTCCTGCTCTACAGATTCTGTCCTGAATTCAGTTTCTGTTCTTCAGGTTTCTTTGCTCTGTTAAGTAAGCTAATTCGGCTTACTGTTTTATTAGTTCTCTTATTCTGTTAATTAGCTTAATTAGCAAAGTTAGTTATGGCTTAGGTGTACAATATTCTAGAATTGCCATGTAATGCTTTTTTATTGGCTATAGCTGCTGGAGCCTCTGATGGTGTACACCTGGCTGCTCCTTTTTTGTAATGTTCTGGATATATATATATCTTAGTATCGCACTCAGCTGGTGAGCTGAGATTTTACTGTTTCATTCCCAGAATTCCAAGTTGGTATCAGAGCACTCAGAAGGCAAACGCCATGTCCTCAAGATCGTTCTAAGGAAGTCCTTCCAATGTTGATTCTGGCTCATCTTCCCGATCCAGCTTCCTTAATGGAAGTTCACCTTTTGGAAACACCTTGAGTCAGTCATTTCCTATCAAACTTGATGAAGACAACATCACCATTTGGAAAGCTATGGTGCTGCCAACACTGAAGGGCCATAAGCTAGAAGGATTTGTTCTTGGAACAAAGAAATGCCCACCTGAGTTCATCACAGCAACGGGAGATGAAGGTGATAGCAGCTCTCAGCTCCAGATCAACCCAGATTTTGAAGACTGGGTCACAACTGATAGCTTGCTGATGGGGTGGTTGCTCAGCTCTGTCACAAGTGAAGTGGCAGCTCAGGTAATAGGACAACCTACTTCCCATGAACTTTGGAAAGCACTTGAAGAATATTGCGGTATTAAGAATTGATCCAAAATTTCGAATCTGAGATTTGATCTTCAAACCACTAAGAAAGGCTCAATGAAAATGAGTGAGTATCTTTCAGTCATGAAGAAAATTGCAGATAATCTGGCAGTTGCTGGAAGCCCCGTAAATATGGATGATTTGATTTCATTCATCACCTTAGACCTGGATAGTGATTACACTCCTATTATGGTTCAGATTCAAGCTAGAGAGAAAATCTCCTGGCAAGAACTCCAAGCTACACTCCTCAACTTTGAAAACAGGCTTGAAAGATTGAGTGGTTTCACGAACTTGAATCTCAATCAAGCCTCTGCTAATGTGGTTTTTGGTAAACAAAACCAAAACAAACAAGATCAGTTTAGGCAAGGGTTTAATAGAACCAATCGAAACATTGAAAGGGGTTCTGGCAGCAAAAGTACCAGAGGAAGAGGAGGTGGCAGATTTGGCAACTCCAGACCTGTTTGCCAAATTTGTGGGAAAATAGGCCATCCTGCAACCATATGTTTTTACAGAACTGATTTGAGCTATATGGGAACTGCCAACAGAAACAAAAATGGGAACAACAGTAGGCAAGGATTTCCAAGGTCCATTCAACCACAACAAGGTTTCTTTGCCAACAATCAATCCCAATAGGCTTTCTATGCCACACCTGAAGCTGTCAATGATGCATCATGGTTTGCTGATAGTGGTGCTACTAATCACGTGACAGCAGAACCCAGCCTTCTCAACTCAAGAAGTGATTATTCTGGTAATAAATATCTATCTGTAGGTGATGGTAGAAATTTATGCATTTCACATGTAGGACATTCAAAGTTGCTTGCTGGAAAAACTGTGTTAAACCTGAAAAATATGTTGTGTGTGCCTAAGATAACAAAGAACTTGCTGAGCATATCTAGTCTTACCAAAGATAACAGAGTTTATGTTGAATTTCACCATGATTTTTGCCTTGTGAAGGACAAACAAACACACTAGGTTCTTTTGCAGGGGAGAGTTAAGGAAGGTCTCTACCAAATCAATCCTGGTCTCAGATTTCCAAACAAGCATCTATCCCAAGTTCCCGGAAGCAATAAAAGTCATTTGAATTATGTTATCTCTGTTCCTTCTGTCTCAAGGTCTAATGTGTCATCTAGGAATTTCACTGAAGTTTTCTAAAAAAAGTCAAAGGTAGAAAGCCTTGTAAGATCTTGTAATCCCATTGCTTCTGTGACAAGCTTTCTGCCAGACAAAGAAAAACTCAATGTCTGGCACAGAAAGTTTGGTCATCCATCAGGAAAAATTTTGAGTCAAATTCTAAAAGCTTGTAATGAACCTATCAAAAGCAATGAAAATTTTGGTTTCTGTGATGCTTGTCAGTTTGGAAAATCACATGCTTTACCTTTCAAGAACTCAAATAGCAAAACTAAACAACTTCTAGAATTGATACACACAGACCTTTGGGGACCAGCTCCTGTTTCTTCCATCTCCGGATATAAATACTATATCCATTTCATAGATGACTTCAGTAGATTCACTTGGATCTTTCCCCTCAAAAACAAATCAGAAGCATTATTAGCCTTCAAACAGTTCAAAATGCTTACTGAGAAAACATTTGAAAAGCAAATAAAATATCTTCAATCAGATTGGGGAGGAGAGTATAGAGTTTTCACTGATTTTCTCAACCAAAATGGGATGGAATCTAGACTTGCTTGTCCATATACTCATGAGCAACAAGGAAAGGCAGAGAGAAAACATAGACATATTGTAGAAATGGGCTTAACCTTACTAGCTCAGGCACATATGCCATTGAGGTACTGGTGGGAAGCCTTTCACACTGCTGTCTGGCTCATCAATAGACTCCCAACACCAATTCTCAATGGCATGTCACCTTGGCAGAAAATATACAAACAGATACCTGACTATCATTCACTGAAAACCTTTGGCTGCACCTGTTTTCCTTGTCTAAGACCTTACCAGAACCACAAATTCTAATTCCACTCTACAAAATGTGTCTTCCTAGGCTATAGTGACCAACACAAAGGGTTCAAATGTCTTAGCTCCACTGGAAGAATCTACATTTCAAGAAATGTAATCTTCAATGAAGCTGAATTTCCATTTAAACAGGGATTTCTAAACACTAAAAACAATCCAATTTCCCAGACTTCCCTCAATGATCTGTCAGGTGTTTTTCTTCCAATACTTAGCAAATGGGAGAAACAAGACTGTACTTCCAGAGAAGTTGAGACCAGTGACAATCAAAACAGAAGACCTTCTCAAAACTCTCTCACTGTAGTGGAACTTAATCCTGAAAACACTCCAAACAGTCAAACTTCTCCTTCACTCTACCAGCAATCTTCACCAGGCATTGCCTGAGACGCTTTACTGTCACCTCAACCAAATGAAGCCACTACAAATGAACCTGAAATCTCTCACCCTGATCACCAGGCCTCAGTGCCTATTATGCCTCACCACCCAATGATCACAAGATCAAAAAGAGGCATTTTCAAACCCAAAGTTTATCACATCAATATTTCACACCACACTGACCTGGAAAACTCAGAGCCAATGACAGTATCTTAAGCTTTACAATCTGACTCCTGGAGGAAAGCAATGGATACAGAATTTGAAGCTTTAACTAAGAACAAGACATGGACTTTGGTTCCCTTTTCTCCTCTCTATAATTTGGTGGGAAATAAATGGGTGTTCAAGCTTAAACTCAATAGTGATGGGACTGTCCATAGGCACAAAGCCAGGTTGGTGGCAAAAGGTTTTCACCAAACACCTGGAATCGATTACTCTGAAACATATAGTCCAGTAGTGAAAGCTGGAACTATTAGAGTAATTCTTACCTTGGCAGTAACTAGAAATTGGGAAATAAGACAACTAGACTTTAATAATGCTTTTTTGAATGACAACTTGGAGGAATCAGTTTACATGGTACAACCAGAAGGGTTTATAGACTCATCGAAACCCTCTCATGTCTGTAAACTGCATAAAGCCCTGTATGGCCTTAAACAGGCTCCTAGGGCCTGGTTTGATAAGTTGAAAGGTACACTATTGAGTTGGAACTTTATCAACTCAAAGTCAGACTCCTCTTTGTTCATCTACAAGACAGAGGACATCTTGATCTTCATCCTAGTATATGTAGATGATATACTAATTACTGGAAATAATCAAGAATCCATACAAGGACTCATATCCAAACTGAATAAATTGTTTACACTTAAGGATCTTGGAGAGCTTCATTATTTTCTTGGGATAGACGTAAGAAGAAATGACACAGGCATGTATTTAAATCAGTCAAAATACATAGCTGATTTACTTAAGAAACTATAGCTTGAGCACTTGAAACCTTGCTCTACACCAGTTGTTGTTAGCAAAGACAAAAGAATTGAAGATTCAGATTCCTTTCCTGACCTTACACTATACAGAAGTGCTGTGGGAGCCCTGCAATATCTTACTTACACCAGACCAAATATTGCCTTCGCAGTGAATAGGCTCAGCCAAGCTCTCCAGACTCCCAAAATGATTCATTGGCAAAGGGTGAAGAGAATCCTGAGATACCTTCAAGATACTAAGTTCTTTGGCCTTCATATCAAACCTTGTGAAAACATCAATATAACTGGCTTCTCAAATGCAGATTGGGCCTGCAATGTAGAAGACAGCAAGTCAATTGAAGGCTACTGTGTGTTCTTAGGCGACACATTAGTATCTTGGCAGTCAAAAAAACAACCTGTTGTCTCCAGGTCCAGCACAGAATCAGAATACCGTGCCCTGGCCCAGGTTGCAGCTGAGATTACATGGATTCAGTCATTGTTAAGTGAACTGCATTGCCAACCATCTCAATGTCCAGTCACTTGGTGTGACAATACCAGTGCCAGTGCTCTAGCCTCTAATCCTGTTCTTCACGCAAGAACAAAACATATTGAGATAGACATTCACTTTGTTAGAGACAAAGTATTGCAGAAAGAACTGGAAGTGAGATATGTACCTTCTTGTGACCAGCTAGCAGATTGTCTCACCAAGCCATTGGCAATGCCTCAGTTCCATGTCTTTCGAAGCAAACTTGGAGTGGTAGAATTACCCTCCAATTTGAGGGGGGATGTTACAGCCCATTGAGGATCCTCCACTCACCTCCTGCTCTACAGATTCTATCCTGCATTCAGTTTCTGTTCTTCAGGTTTCTTTGCTCTGTTAAGTAAGCTAATTCGGCTTACTGTTTTATTAGTTCTCTTATTCTGTTAATTAGCTTAATTAGCAAAGTTAGTTATGGCTTAGGTGTACAATATTCTAGAATTGCCATGTAATGCTTTTTTATTGGCTATAGCTGCTGGAGCCTCTGATGGTGTACACCTGGCTGCTCCTTTTTTGTAATGTTCTTGATATATATATATATATATATATATATATAATATATATATATATATATATATATATATATCTTAGTATCGCACTCAGCTGGTGAGCTGAGATTTTACTGTTTCATTCCCAGAATTCCAAGTTGCTTCAGCTAATTAATCCTTCGTTTATTGCAATTAATTTTTAGATATGGTGGTTGATATATTGAAAAAGAGAGAGGACCTCATCGATGAGGTAGATGAAGAAAAGATATGGACTCCCCTTCATTACGCAGCTGCTTCAGGTCATGTTAAAATAGCACGCTACTTAGCCAAAGAAAACGCTGCGCTCCTCTACAAACGTGACATCAATGGTCAAACGCCTCTTCACTTGGCTGCAAAGAACGACCGACCTGGTGTATTGAAAATGCTGCTCAAAGACTACTCAGATTCCATCGAGATGATTGATGATAGCGATCGTAATATCCTCCATGTTGCAGCTCAAAATGGAAAGATAAAAATAGTCTCATTTATTCTAAGGTTGCCTGAGATGGAAGATTTGGTCAACTCACGTGATAAAGATGGGAATACCCCTTTGCATTTGGCTGCTAAGGGATTCCAGAGTGATGTGGTCTATATTTTCTCCAAATACATGAACGTCAACATCAGGGCAATCAACGAAAAAAATGAAACTGCTTTAAAAATTGTTCAGAAAACTACGCCCAAAGGAAAGGAGATCCAAAAGGTGCATATATATATTTAAGTTATTTTTACAAGAAAAGTTCTTAACAGTACCTATTCTTCATCTTAATACAACTATTGAATTTTAAAATATTGTTATTTATCAAATTTAACTTCATAATTTTTAAAACAACTTTGTTTGACCAATCATATTTAATAAATAGATAAATATTGTTTAATTCAATAATAATACAATTAAAAATTTCAATTATTTTTATCTCTAATTGTCTCACGTTTTCATTCCCTGTATTGCAGCACTTAACCACAAAAGCCCTCAAGGCGGCGTATGCAAATCGAGGTTTGTATGAAGAAGACATCCGGCGAGATCACAGGCGAGCGCATCCAGAAAGATCTAAGAGTGCACCGGAAAAAGTCCTGAAGGGCGTTGCCCATCCACAGCGAGCTGTGGACGCAGAAAGCATGCCTGTAGAACAAACACGCTTTGCTGGAGTTGAAGATACAGACGGTAAGGGTGGCTGCAGGGGCAAGGAAATGGCTCAAACTCTTTCGGTGATGAATACGTTGATCGCCACGTTCACATTCACTGCAGCTTTTACCATTCCAGGGGGTCTCAGAAGTGATGGTCCGAATGAGGGCATGGCGATTCTGATTCGAAGGACAAGTTTTAAGGCATTTGTTATTACTGATACCATATCCATGACTTCATCCATGACTGCTGCGGTCATAGTTTTCTGGTCCTTCTGGTCCAGCAAAAGCGAATCTTTTATGCACTCACTTCCTTGGGCGATTGGCTCGACTTCGATTGGACTTATCTAGATGACATTAGCATTTGTGACGGGATTGTACGTGGTGTTGTCTGAAAATATGGCCCTTGCCATAGCAGTTTCTACAATTGGCTGCGTTTTGCCCCTCATCTTTTACGTATTTGGTCCGATTATTTCATTACTATCTGGTCAATCTGCGCAAGTAAATCCGTTTGCATTCAGCTTCAAGATGGTAAAGATATTTCTTAAGAAGCCTATTCGTTGTTGCTTTTGTTGCTTCTCAAAAGGAACTCGTCTACCCAGGAGGAACAAAACGTATCTCCTTGCAGCATTGATTCACAAAATTATATTTGGACTCATTTACTACTTGACAAAGGCGTTAGTTATGGCGCTTTCTCGATGGATAAAGGAGTTCGTTATAAAGCTTTTTTTGTGGATAAAGGAGTTAGTTAGGAAGCTTTCTCGATGCATAAAGGAGTTCGTTATAAAGCTTTTTCTGTGGATAAAGGAGTTAGTTATGAAGCTTTCTCGGTGGATAAAGGCGTTAGCTATAAAGCTTTGTCATCTGTGCTCTCCACGAGGCGAGTCATTTCTTCCCAAATAACATGAATATGGTGTACGAATTCCTGTATTTCATTGCATTATAATGGTATTTTTCAGGGACTTTGTATGCACAAGATTCTATTTTTGATATATGTACTCATGGCTTCTGAGCTCCCTTAATGAAGTTCGATCGAGTATTAACGTTTATTCCTTGTGACTTTTCACCATGAAGAATTTCATAGCAAAACGGATTTATAGCTATCCGGGGGTAAGTGGGTTTATAGCTCCTCTCTCACTAGTGTCTTTAGAACACACAAATTAAGTGAACGCTATTAATTGGGGGAATTTCTATAAATACTTCTAAGGTTTGGTTATAATAATTTGTCATCACATATTCTAAAACCCTTCCTTAAGAAGATGTACAATTGTCGCGAGAATTGCAAAGATGGCTCTATATATGCTTATACATCTAAGCCGCAGGTCTTAATTTACTTCCATTTATTAGAAGATGCAGCTTAATTACTGATTGTAGTTCACTCCTACAGCGCCATCAGGAGTTCAGAACATAAAATTCTTTGTTGTCATTACTTTCGCTTTCTTCTTGAATAAAAAAAAAAAAATCAGGTGGGGCTGAAAAAATTTTCAAAAAATTTTAGTGAACCTTGATGCTAGGAGAGGAGATCTCATTGATTAGAAAAAAAAAAAAAAAAGAGATATATCTAACTAGGAAACCGTAACTTCAACCAACTATTAGGGAACAAAAAATCTTTCAACATTTCCAGAGACAAAACCAACCTATAGCTTTTATCAAGTAATTTGGGCCCACTAAAAAACTCTTTTTCATCGTCTCTTCTCTTGTATGGCTCTGATATTCTCTACCACATATGTCCATTATTTATTTAGTCTATTAAGTCTTCCAAATTTCAATGAATCTTCCAAATCTCAATGAACTTTTGTTGCCATACAAACAATTATTATTTCAAAATATAAATATATTTTACTGTTGGCTTATCTTAATATAAAATTGATCACTCTACTTATATGAGTTTTATCTTTTACTTGGATTTTTATTATATATGGCACATGCTTTTACATGTTCATTTTAATGCAAGTGAATATAAACTATACGAATACAGATGAGAGTTCTAATATAATATTTATTACTTTATAAACTTTTTGTTTTCATACTGTTGTTCTAAATATTTGACCCCACTCAACATTACTTCTCCCAATCCACTTGTGGAAATGCTGGGGCATGGTATCAAGGTGAATATGGAAATGAGAAGGTGGGATGGTGACTGGTTGTTGCAATGCTTCATCATTTAGGTACTTGAATAAACTCAGCTCAAGAAAAACTGACGCTGAAGTTTCTAAAAAATTTATACCATTTAAGGTTTTACATCACAGCTAACTGATGGCAGCAATAGGATTGACCACCTGAAATCATCCAATCAGCTATAAGAAACAATGACAGAAATGCTGACCTGGAGACAACTTAGTTAAGGACAACAAATACAAATAACAGCTCATAACAACTAACTTAACAGCCTAATAGCTGACTATGTAACTAATTAATTATCCTCACTAATTGTTATTATTCTGCTCATCCTCCAGGCACGTGAGGTGAGCTGTCTTAACCCAACCTGCCCACCTCACCCCCACTGCTCCTCAATAAAACTGGAGGGCACTTCGGTGACTCCAGGTTCGCCTCTGATGAATTAAAACTAAGGAGGTGGTAAGGACTTTGCCAACCAACTAGCAATTTGGTCGTAGCAAAGTACATATCTTACTTTCAGGCAGCCTTGTGAAACCTTGTCACGAACGAAATGAATGTCAATCCCAATGTGCTTGGTTCTTGCTTGGTTAACTGGATTTGAAGCAAATGCGCTTGCACTAATGGTATCATACCAGGTAATCGGGCATTGAAAAGGTTTGTAGTGAAGTTCACTGAGTAGTGATTCAATTTAGGATATCTCAGCTGCTACATTTGCCAATGCTCTGTATTCTGAATTGATGCTTGATCGTGACACCACTGATTACTTTTAGATTGCCAGGATACAAGAGAATCACCTAGATAAACACAATAGCCTCCCGTTGATCTTCTGCCTTCAGAGTTGCAGCCCTAATCTACATAATAAAAGCTTGTGACATTCAGCTGCTCTGAGTGCTTGATATGAAGGCCAAAGTGCTGGGTATTTTTACGGTATCTACTATCCCTTTTTAGCCCTTGCCAATGTAGAAGTTTTGGAGCTTAAAGAGCCTGACTTAGCTTGTTGACAATAAAAGCTATATTAGGTCTTGTATAGAGAGATATTGTAGAGCTCCAAGGTACTCTTGTAGAGTTTAATGTCCTGCAAAGGTTTTGAATTGTATGAAGAATGATATGAACTGATAGCAACAGGAGTGTTGCAGGGCTTCAGATGCTCTAGCTTTAATCTATTAAGCAATTTAGTGACATATCTTGACTGACTTAGATAAATTCCTTTGTCATTTTTGTTAACTTATATGCCCCAAAAGCAGTGTAATTCCCCAAGATCTTTCAAAGCAAAAAGCCCGTTGAGTTCTTTAATGAAGCCTTCGACATGAGAGGAATTATTTCCTGTCACTAGAATATAATCAACATAGACCAGGACAAATATTAGTATATCATTGGCTTTTAAAATAAATAGAAAAGAGTCTGACTTGGCATTGATGAAACCCCAGCCCTCCAATGTGAATTTAGCTTATCAAACCAGGCCTTTGAAACTTGTTTGAGGCCATAAGGCCTTGTGAAGTTTCACACATGAGGGTTTTTGGGATCAGCATAGCCTTCAGGTTGCATCATGTAAACAGATTCTTCAATGCTTCCATTCAGGAAAGCATTATTGATGTCTAACTGTTTGATGCTCCACCCTTTTGTACTGCCATGGTCAAGATAACTATGATGGTGCTTGCTTTCACAACTGGGTTATAAGTTTCAGAGAAGTCAATCCCAGGTGTTTGATGGAATCCTTTTACCACAAGCCTTGCTTTGTGCTTATGCACTGAGCCATCAATGTTACGTTTCAGCTTGAACAACCTTTATTTCCTATTAAATTGCAGTCAAGAGAATATGGAACTGAAGTCCAGGTCTTATTCCTCTCTAGTGCCTCAGATTCAGCATCCATGGCATTCTTCCAGGCCTTGGATTTCATAGCTTCACTTACTGTGAGAGGTTCAGACTCAATTGTTGAATTGCTTTCTTGCTAGGAAAGGAGGTAAGTTTTGGGTTTAAGAATACCACTTTTAGACCTTGTGATCATTGGATGATAGAAGCCAGTTTGTGGTAGATTTTGTGTTGGGTAAGAGTGTAAGGATCTGTGTTTTTAGTGATGCGATTCTGTATAGTTCAAGATCAGTAAATGGATTCTCATTTGTGTTGAATTGAGTTAATGACGTTTCCTGAGAGTGACCTTGATCTGTTGCTGCTGCAGTAGGAGAATTAAGTAGAGTCTCGATGTCAAAGTTGATGGTTTTATCATCCGTAAAAGTCCTTGACTTATCTAGTTTTGTTTTGGACCAGTTGTTCAGTGTCGGATGTGAAATACTAAAAGAGATAGTTACAGGACTTTGCATTGAAGGATTGTTTCTAAAGTTGAGAAAGCCTAATTTAAAAGGGAATTTGAGTTCATTGAATACTACATGTTTGGATACATAGACTTTTCTAGTAAAGCTTAAGCATTTAAAGTCTTTGTGGTTATCACCAAAACTTATGAAAGCACATTTGATTGAATGAAACTGAAATTTATGTTTCTAGTATGGTCTGATGCAAGGAAAACAAGTACAGCCAAAATTGTTTTAAGGATTTATAATTAGGAATTTTGTTGAAGAGTTTTACCCAAGGTGATTTGCCATCTAAAACTGGTGTTGGAAGCCTATTAATCAAGTAGACAATAGTATGAAAGGCTTCTCATCAGTATTGTAGAGGCATATTACCTTGAGGAAGAAGTGCTAGGCTAGTTTCAATGATGTGTTTGTGCTTTTTCTCAGCTTTTCCTTATTGTTCATGAGTGTGAGGACAAGAGGTTCTAGACTCTATTCCATTATGCTTAAGGAAATCAGAAAAAGCTCTAAATTCTCCTCCCCAATTTGTTTGTAGGCTTTTGATTTGTTTCCCAAATTTGTTTTCTGCAAAGGCTTTGAGAGTTTTAAAGGAATTGAAAGCTTTAGCTTTAGTTTTACGAGGATAGATCCAGGTGAATCTACTTTAGTTTTCAATCAAATGGATATAATATCTATATACTGGAAGCAAGAGGAGTAGTCCCCACAAATCTGAATGGATGAGCTCTAAAACCTGTGAAGATCTATTGGAAGAATTACTGAATGACAGAGAGTGAGATTTGCCTAGTTGACAAGCATCGCTGAAATCAAACTTTTCATTTAATTGGTTTATTACAAATGTTCAATACTTGATTCAAAACTTTGTTTGATGAATGCCCAAGTTTTTTGTGCCAGAGATCTTTTTTGTGTTTTAATTGCATAGAATTTAAACTTGAGTATGCCATATTACAAGACTCAAAAGAACTAGAGACTAAATTACAATTAGCTGAAGTAGGATTGCTTGAAAACAGAAAAGCATAACAAGACAAAGGATTCAAGTGTTTGTGGTTTTCTTCCAGTGAACTGGAAATTGTGGTGATAGAACCTCTATTTTTGGACTGATTTGGTGGAGACCCACCTTAATTCTCCCTAGTAACAAAACTTTTATGAGTTTGTTTGTCCTTCATAAGGCAAAAATTTGAGTGAAATTCAACAAAATACTTTGTTATCTTGAGTAAGCTTAGAAACAGCAATCAAGCTCTTTGTAATTCTAGGCACATACAGAACATTCTTCAATTTTAAAATAGAACTGATAGCAGGTATTTAGAGGACCAATATAAGAGATTCTGAGTTTACTACCACCACAAACTGAGAGAGAATGCTTACCACTATACTCATTTCTCATATTCAGAGGACTTGGATCTGCTGTGACATGATTGTGGTTCCACTGTTTGCATACCAGGCCTTATCATTAACACTTTCAAGAGAAGTAATGTAAATTGAGGGTTTTCCTCCATGTTGTTGATTGTTCCATTGCTGTTGGTTTTTCCTTTATTGTTGCTGATTTTGTGATCTTTATGGTTGCCTAGTGTTTCTGCCTCTACCTCCAGACCGCATGTAGCTCAAATTTGTCCCATAGAAGCAAGCAACAATTGAGTGATCAATTTTACCACAAATTTGGCAAATAGGTCTTGAATTTTCACAAAATCTACCTTATCTTTCTTTTTTTTTTTTTGGAAAAGTTACTTAGTAATATAAATCCAAAAAAATTATAATATACAAAAATCCGAGGGGCATACCCCAAGAATTACAAGAAGGACGTAAAGTCCAAACATACAATCCAACAAAAGATAAAAAATAAAGGCCACAAGAGACCTAAAACAAAGTAAAAAGGCCACAAACGGCCTTAACAACATGAATGATAAATGACCACAAACGGTCTAAATAAAAAAAAAATACAAGAGCTTCAGCCGTTCTTGTTTTTCTTCTTCTTACCCTTCTTTACCGGGGTAGCTGGGGTGTCTGTATGAGTATGATCAACCCTATCAGATTGATCCTCATTACTCAGCCTATTCAAAGGCTCAAAACGGGAGGGCGAAGTCTCAAGAGGTTGTCCTGTGTTTATCTGCCCTGACGAAACAGATGCCTCGCGATTGGTTGAACAATGGATAGTACCCAAAAGCTTACCTTGGTCGGTCGCAAAAGGAGATAGAGAGTCAGAATCTGAGACTGACTCTGTGCTCAAAACTGTAGCAGCCTTAGGAGGCACAACTTGCACTGAAGAATCTGCTGGAATAGCAACATCTTTCGAACTCTCAACGACATCAGTCGCAACCTTACCCGAATTCAAGGGGGCACCATAAGAAGGGGTGCTATCAGAGGTGCTAGCCTCATTTTATCTTGAACTGAAGTCTTTGCTGGTTCCGGACAATAGTGACCAAACCTGCGACATTTGGAGCAACGTTTTGGAATCCACTCATATTCAACTTCAATTTGGATGGGCTCAGGAGAGGGTTTGCACTTGAACTCAAAGTTCTGGATTGGAGGGCGCTTTGCATCAAGAAGAACACATACCTCCCATACTCCAATCTGGAAAGATCAGAAGTCGTCTTGTCACAAGAGATAGGTTATCCAACCATGCTGGAGACAATGCTAAGGCCTTTAGTTGTCCACAAAGAAAAAGGCAGGCCATATAAACGGATCCAAACAGGAACCTTTCTTAATTGATTCGTATTAAAATCCAAATACGGGTTCCATGGTTGTAAGACAATTGATTTACCTCCGAACATCCAAGGACCACGAGCAATGATATTAAGAACCTCCTCCTCAGTTTGAAAACGGAAGATGAGAAATCCCTTATTCGTGGAAAGAACGTCTTCAAGACCACTAGATTTCCATGCACGCATCGTCATCGAACATGCAGCATAAAAGGGCATCACATATCCCGAAAAAAAAGCAAACATGATATCTACGCCATTCGGCCACATTCTCGTCGACGATCTCATCCGGAATCTCAAGGATTGTACCCGATTTTTTAGGGGTAACCGGGAACAGTTTGCATCGAGTACTTGAATCAGTGATCTTGATTTTGTCGGCCTAAGAGCCAGCAGTTGATTTGGGTGGATCCATCATTCACAAATCAAGTACAATAAATATCTTATAAAAAAGACAAGGATAAACGAAAGCAAACCGGGCACCAAAACGAGGCGGGCTTGCGAACTCGTCGTCTCCTCTTCTAATTTGCAATCCGCAAGGAATCAGGAGGGCGGCCAAGAAGCCAAGTTGCACGGAATAACCTGAGCAACAATCTGATTGGGTCTATGAACAGTGATGGCCAGATGAACAGTGATTACGTCATTGAATAGTATCACCCGAAAGGAAAAAAATGCGATTTGTGGGTGATGCGGTTGGAATCTAACGATGGTACAGAAGGAAAAGTTGATCAGTGATGTCTGATCTATAAGGTGGTAGTGGAGGTGAGAACCCACTCGCCGGTTTTCGACAAAGGGCGGCAGATAAATAGTAATTCCGAAACTTTGAAGCCGTGGACGGGGTTGATACTGGCTGAATCAGGCAGTGGTGATGAAGGAAAAGTTATAGATCGCTGCCCGATCTACCAGATGGTGATGGAGGTGAGATGCCACTCATCGATCTTCGACGATCGACGGTGGGTGAATAGTAAATTCTAAAATTTTGAAGTCTTGGACGGACGTGTTGTCGGCTGATTCAGGAGGAGTGAAGAAGGAAAAAATTGTAGAACGGGCCGAGATCAACACAATGGTGGTGGAGGTGAAGGTTCACTCGCTCGCCGACGGTGGATAAATAGTAACTACGATCACTGTTTTTGAGAAATTTGAACGCCTTCTGGCCAGAATCTGAAGAGGGTCAAGAAGGAAAGTTTGCTCAAAATATCCCGATCTATAATATTTGTAAATCTCAAAGGCTGATTCACAAATCGGCCGGAGTTTACAGTAACTCCGGCGAACTAGTTGAGAGAAAAATTTTCTCCCTTTCAAGTTACACCCTACCTTATCTTCCTCTAGAAGTATTATCATTAAAACCTCTTTTATTTCCTTGGCCTTGAAAGTTGTTTCTTCCTCCCTATAATTGATTCTTTGGCTTGAAGTTTTGATTGCCATAAGCTACATAAGCAGTAGCTTGATTAACACTAGGATTAGAAAAATTATTGATCCTCTCCAGCCTATTTTCAAAATTCAGCAATGTTGCTTGAAGTTCGTGCCGTGACATGGATTCTTTTGACTGGATTTGGACAACAATTGGAATATATTCAATGTCCAGTCCCAAAGTGATAAATTAGATTAAGTCACTCATAGACACAAGACTCCTTGCTATGGCCAATTTATTAGCTATTTCTTCGTAGTCACTAAATAGCTGCTCATTTTCATGGATCCCTTCCTAGTGGTTTAAAGATCAAACCTAAGGGGGGAGATTCTAGATCTGATCTTAACCCCACATAGTTCTTATAAGGCTTTCCAAAGACCACGAGAGGCAGTTTGATCAATTACCTAAACTATAACTTCCTCTAAGATAGATCTAAGAAGCCAGCCAAAGAGTACATTATCAATGGTCTTCCAGTAATTCTTCATACTCTGGGTTGACCTGAAGCTGAGATTCGCTTGCATCTTCAATTGAAGAGGTTGTTGATGAGGCTAAAATAAATTTAGGAGGGCAGCCTTTGTTCCCAACTCAAACCCATCAAGCCTGTGACCAATAATGGTGGGCATAATCATGGATCTCCATCCCGTGCAATTTTCTTCAACCAATTTAATCAGAAAGAACTGGTTGAGAGAGTGGCCAAAAGCTAAGTTTCCATTGAGCAGATTGTTTCATAGGAAAGAACCAGAGTTGTTTAAGAGAGACCCACTTGAGGATCTGGAAGCCTTGGCATTTGCCTACTAGCTCTGATACCAACTTGAAAAACCAGAAACGGGTAATCCTCAGCTCAAGAAAACTTGATGTTGAAGTTTCTAAAATTTAGATATCAAGGTTTTACATCACATCTAACAAATGGCTGCATTATGATTGACCATCTGACATCATCCAATCAGCTACAAGAAACAATAACAGAAATGTTGGCCTAGAGACAAATTAATTAAGGACAACAAATACAAATAACAACTCATAATAACTAACTTAAAAGCTTAACAACTAATTATGTAACTAATTAATTATCCTCCCTAATTCTTATTATTCTGCTCATCCACCAGGCACATGAGGTGAGCTGTCTTAACATAGTTTATATGATTTACTGTATCACTTTAATTTCTTAGTTAAGGAATTGAAGAATATTCAAGAGAAAATTTACAAACCCAAGGGATGGGTTCAAAAGTGTTTTAAAAAATTATAGAAGTAGAAGCAGCCATTAAACAAAAGTGTTGGGTGCCAAAAGAGCCCAAAGTGTTAGTTGGATAGTCATTCTCCCAATTTTTCTTGTTTTCAATTTCTATTTTTGTCCTACAAAACATTTTCTAATTTTGTGTTGTAAAACACAGTAATGTAACCAGATCTTTCTTTTTTTGGTGGACTGAAAAGATCTTAAAAGATATTCAATAAAACTTAGATAGTATGAGCAAATCTTATTAATTGAAAAAAATACATCTAATCAAAGGAACATTGTATGCCTTACTTTAATTAAAAATTAGAAAACAACTTAAAAAATTATAATATAATAAAATTATATATATTTATATATGTAATATAAAATGAGATCAAAGTTCATCAAAAATTTATTTTAATTTACTTCAGAGATGAAAAATCGTCTATTGTTTATAAGAAGAGAAAATTTTCATATGATGTATGAGAAAATAAGAGAGAGCCTAAAGTTTGGGAGGTACATATATAGGGATTTTAGGGATTGAAAGACAAAACATTACCAAGTTTTCCTACATTATTTTCATGAATTAGACACAAAACCAACATAAAAAGAAAAGAAACAATCAAATCCCCATTAACATTCTTCATCTATTACTTAGTAGTGATGGTTGCAGTTGGACATTAGACATTGAGGTTAATTAAATATACCAGGTGATGTGCACTGGGTCAAAAATCGTAAAAATTTATTTGATGATATTCAAGTGTTTATTGTAATTATCAAATCCAATGGGGTTGGATACATTTAATTAATGTTATACTAGTTGTTATTTAGTAGTGTAATTGCGATGGAATAAATAGTGCATGTATATCATAGTTAGATTGTAAAACTATTGGATATATAAGAGTTAACCAAATATCAAGAATGTTAATGTAAACTTCTATTTTTCTACTATCACTCACTGATTTCTTTTTAATTCAAAATTTTCGGCTTCCTACGTCTCTGGTAAAATGTCTAAAACTTGGTTGTCAATTTTATTTGAAAATATAAAATAACACCCGACAAAGGTATAATCTCTTGAATGCATAGAAAATGAATTCCGGAAACCAATAACGAGTCATTTTTCCATTATTTAAATGATATGACTTCTAATTTTCATTTTGATTCAACAATATTATAGATAAGCATTACTTATAGCATGTGTAATACCCCACATTACTTACAGATAAGCATAAAAGGGGACTTGAGAGTCTGTATAAGGAAATCAAACTCTTTAGTTTGAATTGGCCATGTAACAATTTGTCATATAATAAAATATTTGTTCGTAGGTTTTCTTTGTAAACTTTTGTGTTACAGTTTTTTTATTTTTCTATCATTATTCTCCATATTTCTACAAAGGAGAATTCTGGAAGGAATCCAAAAATATTCTCTAATTCTTGGTATGTCCTCAAATAGAATCTTGGTTTGGTATTTCTACAAGTAGGGGCAAAGCCATGTTCATGCCTAACGTCGCTGTAGTCCCCCTAAAGTTGAATTTTTTTTTTTTGAAATTTCCTCTATATTTCCCTAGGCATGTAAGTGAAATACTATGAAACTCCCTAATTTGGTCTCCCCAAGTAGGGATGGCAAAAAAACCCGTTGGGTCTGGGGCCTACCATGACCTGTGCTTTAGGGGTTGGTCTTGACAAGTCCTTTTTGAGTTTAGGGGTGGGTTTGGATTCTTAAGTGTGTTACTCCGTTTGGGGCGGGTCTGGGTATAACCCCTTAGACCCGTTGCCGGATCTTGCCCCGGAGGAGCAGAGGTATCTTTGTAAAGTTTTAAAATTTTGAGACTGCTGTGTAATTTTTAAGGTTATATTTGTTAAATTTCTCATATATGTGAGTTCTTATATTTTTACAAATAATTAAAAAAACTTTAACAAAAGTTACATTTTAATTAGTAATTATGAATCTTTTAGTATATTAACATTAATTTAGTCATGTTATAATGACAAAATAAAATATTTTATTTTATAGAAATTAAATTTGTATAATATATGCCATCTTCATATAGATTACTAGTACTAATTACAATATTAACAAGATTATGTTCAAAATGTATACCTCTAATATAATCAATATATTATTTTCTAAATATATAAATAGAAATATGATAAGAATAATCTTATAGCCTTAAACAAATGATTTATCGTAATTTAAGTTAATTAATTGAATTATTAATGTTATATACACATGTAATGCTAATCAATTGGCATATTTCAATTATATTTTTGTTATTAGATTGAAATTAAATCAACATGCTATTATAAAATTATTTAATTATATTATAAATTATTTGAAAAATTGCCCATTAACTAATTTAAAAGCAATAATACACTATGAATATTATTACTAATAGAGTATGTAACATTATTACTAATAAAGTCAAATAGTAATTAGTGGTCATTATTTTTTTAGATGATATAACTAATTTATACAATCACCATTTAGCTTACATAATGTCAATATAAATGAAAACTTATCTAAATTTTATGAGTAATAAATTTTTTATCTAATATAAATTAATTTTATTTTTATTTGAGTTGAAGAACAATCACCATTTAACTTGTACAATGCCAATATAAATGAAAACTTATATAAACTTTATGAGTAATGAATTTTTTTTAATAGAAATTAACTTTATTTCTTTTCAGTTTTAATGATTATCGGATAATTAGATTTGATTGTGAAGTATTTTAGAACACGTATCATGTGTATTTTATTTTATTTTAGGTTAAGTATAAATTATATTTATTGTTATTTTTAAAATCTATAGATGTATGTATTTTTTTTTAATAAAGTAGATTGAATATAATGCTTTTTATAGTTTTTAAATAATGATCATCAATATATTTATATTTTAGATTAAATAATTTAATAAAATTTAAATTTAAGGAGGTGGGGGGGCACGCGGCAATGGGGCAGGTTGGGGCAAAAAAAATGTTTGATGGGGCGGGGAGGGGTGCTTGCTGCCCCAGACCCACCCCATTACCAAGACTATCCCCAAAAGCTTTTAATAGACAATATAAATAAGGATAGTGGGCAAAATAGATATTTTAATTAAATGGTCCCCGCTATCAACTAAGCTTTATACTCTCTCACATTTCCTTTTTCTTTTAAAATATTAATTAAATTTTTTGCCTATTTAAAAGCTAATTTATCTCCTTTCATATTTGATTACTTATTTATCTTTTCTTTTTTATTATACAAGTATTAATTTACGTTTGTTCCTCCTTTTAAATACTAATTTTTATTCTCATTTTTCTATTTTAAAATTGATTTCTTATACTAAGAAATATACTTCTTCTCTTACCTCACCTCATCAAAATTTGGTACAATAGATTTGGCTCTTTCAACTTTGAGGGAAAAAAAAACTTAAGCTTCTCGTGTGCATATGATTTTTTATATTAAAAATTATATGATTTTTTTATATTGAAAATGAAACTAAGAAGACATTTAACACAAAATCAATTATACACGATTTTTAGGAAGAATATTAAATTCTATTTTGTCATCAAATAATAAAAATTATTAAGATCTTTTTTTTTTTTTCTCAATAGAAAATAATCATGTTTTTTAATTATTTTAAAAGGAATTACTATTATGCATTTTATAATTTTAATTTATGTTAAAAGAAAAATTATAAGTCATGAATGGCCCCCCATATTTGGCATCTTAGCTTCGCAAATACTTTCTATGACTGATTTTTTAATGAAAATTTATGATAAAAATTCGTTTTATTAAATTAAACATTTGTCTATTGAAGATTATTAGTCTAGAGTTTTTTCTTTTTAATTATAAAGTTAAATTGGATATATATCAAAGTTTCTGAGTTTCTCCCAAAATAAAAGAACTTTTTATAATTTCCTATAACACAAAAATTCTTGAAAAGTTCTTTTGACATTAAAAACAAGTTAATTAATTAGTATATTAATAAGTCAGAATAAATACACACTTGGCTTAGTTGAATCACTAGTCTACTAAGTCTGCATAGCGGTACTTTACATCAAAATTTTAGATGGTTAAGATGTTGAGATTAAGAAAATAGAGAGCGGCCTTGCTTAAAACCGTGATAGAGAAAAGGATTACGGATTAGGGTTTTAAAGAAATCAGCAATTAAATATTAGGGGGTTAGTGATTTATATTTCAAGAAAAATAACAAAAATCAAATTAAAAAACTAGAACAAAGAGACAAGAAAGCACCCACGAAGACCACAAAGGCTTATTTGTCATCAATTTCCTCAACCAAAGACCACAAATGCTTGAAACCTCATGGGAAAGGCTCACTAATCTAATGGCGAGTATGGAAGCTATTCAACAAAAAAACCTCAACTTGGCCAAAGTTTTTGTCAAGCAAGTTCACTTCCTCGCCATCTCTCAAGCCGACGCCATGGGGAAGTCGCCAAGTACTTCCACGATCTACTTGCTGGCCGAATCCATGGGCTCTACCCACAAACCCCCAATCGATCATTCCTCCACATATCTTCTCCAAATGCACTTCTATGGGACAGCCCGTATTTGAAATTCACAAAACGATTGAGACGTTAGTTAGAAGACAGAAGCAATGAGGTTCCTGCAATTGAGAGACATTGAGAGAAAAGGTGAGATGGAAATTGAGAGAGCCAATTAGGGTAAAATTGATTTGGGCTTTTAAAGTCCTTTCTATGGCGATGTGAAAACCACCTTAAATAGTGCATGTGTATCACTATTTACGGTAGTTTTTAAAACCGTAGTAAATGGTCGTAGTAAATACTTACTTTCTTGTAGTGTAATTAATACATAAACATGCAGGACACAAGTAGCATGCTAAAAGTTTTAATTTATTGCGTGCAATGAGACCAGCCATGAGTGTGGTTCCACTAGTTACTAGTCACAGTAATAAAGGTGCAAAATTGTATAGAATATTCGAACTATAATTATTCAAAGGCACGGAGTTCTCTTTCTGCTTCAGGCTGTCTAGTAGGAAATTGAAGAAAGGTAAAGATGTCATATATTTCTATACCTTTTTCCACAAGCTGAAGATGCAATGGTCTTCACTCTTTGGGTTGCTGTAAAAGGACAAGGCTCATGTTTAGTCACACGATCTGCCCTTGACTTCAGAGTCTTATTTACTTTGACAAGACCCCTATTCCTAGCTTTATCCCAATGAATATTTTAAACACCATATATAGTTACAAAAGCATTATAAATACTTGTCTAGTTGATAATTGTTTTCATCCAAATCACAATTTCAGTTTACAAAAATGAAACCAAACATGAATGTCATTGTTGCCTTTATTTTCCTAGAGTTACTTGCTATACCAAACACTAACATTGCCTTCTGCACACGAAGTTCTCAAATTGGTTGCATCCAAAGTGAGAGAAAGCACTTTTAAGGTTAAGCAAGATCTAGATGATCTTTCCAATCAGCTTGCCTCTTGGATTGCTGACGGGGATTGTTATACATGAGATGTTGTTTTCTGTGAAACCTTACAGGCCATTGATCTCCACCTTAACGACTACTTAATTTTAGGTCATATTCTTTCATCTTTTGAACAACTTTCATTCTTAACATATCTTGACCTCTTTGACAACCAGTTGACTGGATCTATTCCTTCGTCAAAAGGAAATCTTTCATCCTTAAAATGCATTGTATGGAATTTGGGGCTTTCCCTAAATTGAGGAGGTTGGAACTCACTGTTCTACCAAAAACTGTCTACATTTGTAACAACTTGTCATTGACATGCAATTCCTATATTTTTAAAATGTTTTATTTTTTAAATTAATTTTTTAGGATTTTATGACTGTAACTTGGTTTAGTTTTATATTTTACTCTCAAATTTATAAAATTCAAATGTTTGTATAAGACTTTATTGCTTATATTTTAAGACAAAATTACTATATTAGTCCATTTAATTTATAATAATATAATTTATAATATTACTATTTTTACGTAATCAGAGATTATAGTTATATTTTACCCACTCTAAACTATATATTTGGTTTTGTTGTAAGTTGCTTGTTAATCATATGATTGTTTTAAATTAAAGATCCCTCACTCCACTTTATGTACAAACTATTTGTGAGCAAAAGCGCAAATGGTTGTGAATTTTATTAAGTTTGAAGAGTCATTGAATTAATTACCAAGTTATTTCCTTTTAAATTAAGAGTTTTTGTAGGACGAACTCAAACAATTAATTTGTTTGAGTATAGAATTTAGAGGGCCAATAAAATAGGTAGATGCATCATTTTAAGGCAATTAAAAAATCGATTATAAAATTACCTTAACAAATGAGCCGATGGTGGAGTTGATTAATTAATTGTATTAAAGCTTCATAGCAGCTGCGGCCAGCCTATGGTTCGTACTGGGTAATGATCGTGTTCACGTTATATTGGGCTAAAATTAAAAGGTCAGAAGCTGTAATTATTATTATAAGAGAACAGACGGTTAGAAAGTGGTATTACTATTAGATTCTATTTGATTTGCTGATCGGTATAAGATAATCAATAAGTTTCCCATGATTCAATCTAGCAATATTTATCTCTACAGATTGTCTTCACAAACTGTAGTCAAATGTCTTCGGGGATGCAAGCCCAACTCAGTTTCTGCAACTCTAGTTCAGCCCACCAACTCTTTCCTCCCTTTATCTCTGGTATCGTTTTTTTTTTTTTTTTTTTTGAATCCCAGAATCAAAACCAATCTTGTTCAGCTTGCGACAACCGTGGAAGCTAATATAGGATGTGTTTGGGACTGCAGCGCTATTAAAAATTAGTTAAGAAAAGTATTGTAAGAAAAATCAGTTGTTAAGTTTGCTATTTCAAAAAGTTTAGGATGTTTAATAAATTAGCTTTTTAAAAATTCTGTGCTGTCTAAAAAGCTAGATTACATGTTTGATAAACTTAACTTTCAAAAGCTAATTTTTAACAAAAGTACAAATTTATAAAAATAATTAATATTTGATTCGAATAATATAATATAAGAAAACAATTAAATTTATTTATTTATTTTTATTTTAAAAATTAAAATAAAAAATTCAAAAACTTCACCAGAGGGCCACCACTGTCACCTATCTGGCTACCACCACCATCCGCTGTCCGACACATGAATGGACACCGCCAGTTGCAAGAGATTTGTCGAAAGCCACCACGCATGAATGGACACCGCCAGTTGCAAGAGATTTGTCGAAAGCCACCACACATGAATCTATCAGCGGTTTCATCATTCATGCTAGAAATCAGCTAGATTTAGCGGTTAAATTTCTGGCTCCGAAAATTTAACAACCATATCTAGTTGATTTACGACATAAATGATGAAACCTTTACGGATTCATGTGTGGCAGTTTCCGATGAATCTCCTGTAATTGCCGATGTCCATTCGCGCGCTGGAAGGCGGATGGCAGCGACAGCGGGTGGCTGAACAACAATGGTGCTCCAATAACAGTTTTAATTTTTTTAAAAAATAACTTTAGAAAATATGAAACATATTTAATTTTATAATTTATTAACTTATTATTAATTTTAACATTTTAATATTTAGGGGTATTTTTGAATTTATATTAAATTATAAGGACAATTCATTTATTTTGGTATATCCAAATTTTAGTTTTTTCAAAATTTGATTTTCGAAAGTTGCCCTCTACTTCAAAATAGATTGATTCTCCAAGCACTAGCTTCTTGGACAATCAATTTTTAAAATATTTGTCAAACACAAAAATAGTTACAGCTAGTAGCAGAATTCGAAAACTGCTATCCAACAACAGCCCAAACGCGCTCATAGTTCGCTAGGGCCAGGAACTTTTCCAAATGCAAACCAATACAGGCTGATAGTGTAATGTTAACTTTGTCACACTGGGCAGTATTATGCGACCAGAATCTGTTATCTCATCTTCAGGGACAATTTGTACAATGGCAGGACAATCTTCAACAGCTCACTCCTTTAGTTTAGATAGAGATTGAATCATTGAGCTTGTGAGCACATAGTTGAGGGACAATCTGTTGTTTGGGCATGCTTGCAGTGATAAAATTCTTAACGCAGTAAAGCTGCCTCCTGGTAGAATTCCCTCCCAAATAGATGTCAACTTCCTCAAATAACGAATATACTTAAAATTCTCTGGGCTAGGAAATACAGCAGCAGCATGCTGCTTGATAAGCACGACTGTCCTAATGTTACGACACCCACTTAATGTACAAAACTTCAATCCAGTCGCGTTACTTGCGCCAAAGTCGGAGAGACTTTCAATGTCAAGAACTTCTTCATTTTTCTTCTCACCCTTTACAAATTCGCACTGCCTTTGTTGATTATAATCAATTTCCGCAAGGTCTGGGGCCCCGACAGTTAATGCTTTTGAAATTTTAGGCGATGACAAATTTGAACTCAGTTAATTGTTAACTGTTCCGTGGCGTGCTTTCTTTGAGAAACTCCACGACATGCTCTAGCCCGGGGAACGGAAAACCGAGAGAAGTCAACGTAGTCAACTTACTGACCTCGGTTTTGACAGATTTCACATCCTCATTCGACCTTTTACCTTAACATGCTATTATGATTACCTAATGACGCGTATACAAAGAGATTGAAGGGATACCTTGAAGAAAACAGGAAGAAAGATGGCAGCATGTTTGCCGCGTTCTATGTAGCTTTAAAAAAAATTAAAAATAAAAATATGGTGTGCTCACCTAATTTTGCTTCAGGTTCTGAGAATTTATTTACATGTAATATATGTATTTATTCTCTCTTCATTAATTTATTTATCATAATCATTAATCACTCATTTGTAAAAAAAGAAATGAGGTAGAAATGAGATGAGGAGAGGATCCTTATCTCAAGATGAAGATAGATAGTCATTTAATATCTATTTAATATGTTTAGGAAGTGAAATTAATATTTAATTTATTTAATTTATTTAATTATTTTTTGTTTTTAATAGTAAATTATTTTAGGGATATTTTTGTAATAAACTTTTTTTTGCAAACAAATGTGTCTGAAGGGTATAAATTTGGATACAAATAGTCCCACTTTTTTTTTAATTGCCTATCTAAGTTCAATATTAAATGATAAAAACAACTTTCAATGTGAGATTAAAACCTTTGATGTACGCTTTTAACAGGTTAATAGGCACTAGCAGTTGTTGCGCACATCAATTTAGCAATGACTGACTGGTTAATATACGTAAATTTTTTATATTTATTAATAAAAGTTTCAAAAAGTATAGTACAAACAACCGTCTACCTATATATATTGTATTTAAAAATAATAAAAGTTATAAAATTGTCACATAGAACGTAAATTTCTTTCACTTATATGTTATATTATCACTTCTATGTTTAAACGTGTATATACATACATACACACATACATATATATATATTTCTCGATTCTAGGTTGGATTGATCCTTGAAATGAGGTTCATTGAAAGGTAAAGTAGTGTTGCAGATAAGGTGCAGGTTTTGATGGATCAATGCACCTCATTTTTTTTTTCTAACTATAAAAATCTACAAATCATTACTCCATTTTTTTTTTCATGTATAAAAATCTAGCACCATAACTGTGTCAATTTTAGGTTGTTCTATAGTACATGAAATATACCGGTATATTTTTTTGTAAAAATTTATATAAAAATTATAAATAAGTGTACAAAAGTTACAAATAATTTAATATTTAAATATTGTAAATGAATCTTTTTTATAATTGTTTACTTAATTTACAATTTTTATATAAATTTTTATAAAATATACTGTTACATTTAATGTTCCGTAAACATTTCCCTCCATTTAAGGAAGTACGGTGATATAGATAAGGTTTGGGCAGTAGAGAAGGAAGAATACGAGATGAAGATGACAGTGAAAGAAGACACGATGTAAGTTGCTAGGATATCTATTTCAAAATCTGAATTTCGATTCCGTAAACATAATAATATCATTAGATTAAGATATTATTTTAACTCAAATTTGATCTATTTTGATATTTGGACAAATTGCTTCAATTCATTAGTGTAAACAGAAAAATGTTTAAGCCTACCATTAATTTATAAGTGGATGATTGACAAGGGGTAAATTGTCTCTATCGTCTTGTGATAAATGACAAGAAGGCGGCTGGTAGCAATAAATTAATTTTAAAGTTAAAGAACTATTCTTTTGGATCGAATTATAAGGAAAAAATAAATTAGATTTTTCCTCTTAATTAGGTTTATGTTAACTTTCCAGGAAATGATTGTTCTATATAGATCCAAGGTTAAATTATATGTTTTTGGTACTCTAATTTTTATTATCTTTCTGAGCTTTGAATATATGGGAAATTGACCCCAATGTTAAGGTGAATTACACCCTAGCCTTTAAGGTTATTTTGTCAAAAAAAAAAAAAAAAAAAGAAAAGAAAAGAAGAAGAAAGAAGTAAGACCAATCTTATGTTTCATAAAACTAAAACAATAATATAAGATATGTTGCTATCAACGTGCATGTGCCATGCACACGATATTTTTGTCCAACTTGTGATAAAACAATAATATTAGTTTATTTCTTATTTTACTGTTTCTAGAAGTATATTTTAGGAAGTATTTGATTCATAATAAAAATCCTCTTAGAATAGGACATTATTTAATGTATCCTAGTGAAAATAGGAGAATATTTATTTGTGTCCTAATTTCTTTAGGAATTATTTATATCACTTCCTATTATATTTGTCTTTATCCTAATGTGAGTTTGATTAGGATTTTTACAAGAATCTAAGGAGATTTCGTTCAGACTTCCCATTATATATATTGTTATGTTTACTTAACATATAGTTAGTTGGTTGTGTGAAGTCTATGTCACGGCATTCTAGAATTGAAAAGAGAGCTTCAACGCAAATTGGAATGCTTCATTTATTTGATTTTTATGAGTGTTTTATTCATGCATGAGAGATTGTAATCGTACATGAATTATTGATTAGGTCTGTTTGAGTTTGTAAACACTTGAGAGAACTTACGAATTAAGTGTTTATATAATTCAGTGTCAGACTTCGTGGGTATGATATACTTAACAGTCTATTATTAAGTTATCTGCGACAGAGAGTGAGCAGTGTCACTAGAGTTTAAGATCTTGGCGAGATTTTGTTTTACAAAGATTAAATCAGTGTGTGAGAGTGAGTCAGCACTGTAAACGATCTTAAAGATTGTACAAACAAAAACTTTATGAATTGCAGCTCTAAAGCTGTCTGTGGATGTAGGTTTTATAGCCGAATCACGTAAAATCCTTCTGTGTCGATTTACATTACAGTTTACTGTTATATAAGAACTTATGAGATATACAAATAAAATTTCTTCTTTAAGAGGAAATTTTATATTGTAGAATATTTTGACAACATAATATTATCATAGATTTATTTGTTTATCATTAATTTTCACTATTTAATAATATTGATTATATAATAATAAGTTGGTTTATTGTATATTTAGGATTAGTAAATCTAAAATTATATTCTATATGCTCTGTTAACAACAAAAAGTTGTGAAATCAAGAGCAATGGAAAACTAAGTTTTTAATGATGTTTCAAAAAACAACAAAAACAGTGGGTCCACTACGCTGTCTTAATTTAACAAAATAAGATAAGAGAGCTTATTAGCTAATAGATGAAAACATTTATATCGTTAGGTACTAGGCAGCTAAACAAACACACAACAGTGGTAAACACACAAAATAAATAAATAAATAATGAAAATTTAAAAACGAGATACATGTTTGGTGATGCATGTTTGATGACGTATAATTTGTATATGTGTGAGGTACGTGAGACAAGACAAAGTGAAATTACAAAAAAAAAAAAAAAAAGTAACAGGATATTGCTATATCTAAGCTACCTAACACTATAAATATATTCATCCATTAGCTATGCTATCTCACCTTGTTTTATCACAGCTACTTTTGACATCGCAGAAAAGTTTAGAAAATCGTGAAAATGGCTAACTTGGAACACTCTCCTTCGGCTGTTACTGAATTGAACAGGTAAGCCGCCCAGCCCAGACCGTGAAATTACTAGCCGTGGGGATAGAGATAATATAAGCTCGTTAATCTCCGCTCTTTGCATGCAAACAAGAACTGTTGCCTGGTTGACCAGTCTTTGTTTTGCTTCGTCTTTTTTCCCCATATAATATTTTAGACAAATTTAAAAGAAAAATGAATAATCAACACCCCTTTTGCATGTATCAGGCTGTCTAGCACTTCCAACAACAAGCAGCGGACCAATCTAGAAATTGTTGATATGTCAACAGATCGTGGGAGCGAAACTTAAGGTAAATTTTAACTCAAATTCTATTACTCGATCTGTGTCTACTACATCTAATATTATCTCTGATGTCTCGTAACTCATAATTGCTATTCTTCCATCGTTCATGACCAGGAAATGCCTGACTTGGAAAAAGCTAATCCCTCGGGCAAATTTGCTTCTGGAGACTCTAAGAGGTAACGCGTCCTCCTAATTTTTTATTATAATGAATTTGCATGATTTTAATTCTTTATCTTGCGAATTATATTCCGTGAGTTTTGCTTTCTTACCATTCTTTGATTAAGTATTAATTTGAGGTTTGTCTATTTGTCTTTAAAGTGAGGATGCTGTTCTTATCTAATACTTTCCCAAGCTTTTACAAATTTGATAACATCCGTGTTCTAATATTTACGAATGTTTAATCTCTTGATGAGATTAGTGCTTTCTGCCCGTAAAAGGCAATATAATATTTAGTAAATAAATTGAATATAATTAATATAATAGTTATACATAATAATTTGAGTTTTTAAATAAATATAAAATTATTATTATTATTATTATTATTTTAATACAACCTTTAACACAATTTTCAGTGGAATGTTGACCTGAATTGATCTAGCTGTAAGTTATATTCTTTTAGACTCCATTAATATTTGATCAGCTTTGACCAATAAAATAACAAATTTACCCTCAGTATTCTAATAAGCATCATAAAAATATTTAACCTAAATATTTAGGTATTAATTGTTATGACTATGAACCTTCAAAACTCTGGTATCATATTATCAACTTGGGACCTAAACCCTCGTGAATTTGTTTTTGGATTATATTTAAAAGGCCTTATAAAAAAAAAAGTCCTCATAATAACAGAGATCTTGTCTATACTTATATGCTCATGATCCTCTTTATGTTTAGTTGATGTGAGACTTTGGTCACCCTTCCAACATTAATAACTAAAAAAATCTAACAATAATCCAACAAAGAACTAATCTTGACAACCTAATATTGCTAGGATTACTCTTTATTGTTCACTTAGAATTCAGGTTAACATGGAGGAAGTTTTGTTCTGTTTAAATTCATGTTAGCGTAAGGAGAAGTTTTGATAGATTACAATTCAGTCTGCCGTCCAGTACGAAAATATCTCCACTCCACTCATTTAAACCACCAAAATAGCCCATAAAAATTATAGCCACAGTGAAGAAAGACACCACCATTTCAAACCGAGGCCATCACTACTGTCCCTTATAAACACCGCCATAAAAAAAGAGGGGAAGTGTTGTGAGATTATGGAATTTTGCTTTGGAGCGTAACAATGAGATAGCTATACAGGTCACATAATGGAAGAAGGATGAACAGCGGAAAGAGAGGGAAAAAAAATAAAGAGAATTTTATAATTTAAGTGAATAAGGGTATGGATTAATATAAGTGGTATAATGAAGGTTGCTTATATGTAATATAAGTAACAAAAGGAGGTGGAGGAAATGTGAATTACTCCTAGAATGCAAAGCAAAATAATGGTAGAAATAAAGAAAGAAGAAAGAAGGAGAAATGAGAGGATTTCCTTGTTCTATTATTTTTCATCATTTACATTACAATGTTGGATGCCTATTTATAGAGAAGTATGAATGGTCATTAATGTAATTGTACCTAATTAAAAATGAAAACATATTTCATGGGCACACACACATAAGTGGTAACTCCACTAACATGCAAGTGGTAACTCCACTAATATCCAAGTGGTAACTCCACTAATATGCAAGTGGTAGTAAATCACACATTTTATAACATTTTATAACACTTCCCCTTGGATTCTACCACTTAATTGTATTTGACTTTACTAAGGAAAAACCCAATGGGATAAAAACCAAAATAAAGAAATACAATTATACAATAAATTATGAAGTGGTGTTGAACGTGTTTTACTGCCTCATTAAAAACCTTGTCGGGAAAACCCAGTGGGACAAAACCCGATCGAAGGAAAAAAGAGTACAGTACACATGTGTCCACAATGCTTCCCCTGATCATGGTAGAAGATCTCTTGTCAAATTGATTGCTTGTTGGGCCGCCGCATACCGATTTTGTATACTAGCTTCTCAAATGTTGATGTTGGTAAAGTTTTAGTGAACAAATCTGCAAGATTGTCATTTGAACGTATCTGCTTCACATCGATCTTTTGACTTTCTTGAAGTTCATGCGTGTAGAAGAACTTCGGTGAAATGTGCTTTGTTCTGTCTCCTTTAATATATCCTCCTCGGACTTGAGCAATACATGCTGCATTATCTTCATATATGATTGTTGGAAGATTTATAGTAGGAGATAATTTGCACGAATTCTGGATGTGTTGAATAACAGAACGTAACCATATACATTCTCGGCTGGCCTCATGCAATGCAAGTATTTCAGAGTGGTTAGAAGAAGTAGCAACCAAACTCTGTTTAGTAGATCGCCATGAAATTACGGTCCCATTATAAGTGAAAACATATCCCGTTTGTGATCGAGCTTTATGGGGATCAGATAAATAACCAGCATCAGCATATCCGACCAATCCAGGATTTTCAGAAGGCTCATATGGGAAAAATAATCCCAGATCAATAGTTCCTTGAAGATAACGAAAAATATGTTTGATCCCATTCCAATGCCGTCTAGTGGGTGCGGAACTAAACCTTGCTAATAAATTAACTGCAAATGCAATATCAGGTCTAGTACATTGTACTAAATACATTAATGCACCTATAGCGTTCAAATATGGTACTTCAGGATCAAGTAACTGTTCGTCATCCTCTTTAGGACGGAATGGATCCTTTTTAGGATCAAGAGATCTAACAACCATTGGGGTACTCAATGGATGAGCCTTATCCATATTAAACCGTTTCAAAAGCTTTTCTGTATATGCTGATTGGTAAATAAATATACCGTCAGAGTTATGCTCGATCTGCAGGCCGAGACAATATTTCGTTTTTCCTAAATCTTTCATTTCAAATTCTCTCATCAAATATTCAGCCGCATTTTGGATTTCTTCAGGGGTTCCAATTAAATTCATGTCATCAACATATACTGCTATAATAGCAAAACCAGATTCTGATCTTTTTATAAACACACAAGGGCATATGGGATCATTAATGTACCCTTCTTTAATCAAGTATTCACTAAGACGATTGTACCACATTCTCCCAGATTGTTTCAATCCATATAAGGACCTCTGCAACTTAAGTGAATACATACTCCTTGGTTGTGTTTTAATTGCTTCAGGCAATTTAAATCCTTCAGGGAGTTTCATATATATATCAGAATCTAATTTACCATACAAGTAAGCAGTTACCACATCCATAAGGCGCATGTGAAGTTTTTCCGAGACTGCAAACTGATCAAATATCTAAAAGTGATAATATCCATTACTGGAGCATAAGTTTCATCAAAATCAATACCCGGTCTATGAGAAAAACCTTGAGCTACTAGCCGGGCTTTATACCTAGCAATCTCATTATTCTCATTTCGTTTTCTAGTAAATACCCATTTATATCCAACGGGTTTGACATCTTTAGGCGTTTGGACTACAGGTCCAAAGACTTCACGTTTGGCCAAGAAGATAATTCTGTTTGAATTGCTTCTTTCCATTTAGGCCAGTCATGCCTTTGTCTACATTCATCCACTGTGTGTGGTTCAAAATCATCATTCATAATATTCGTGGCTACTGCAAATGAAAATACATCGTCAATGACAATTTCATCACGTTTCCACATTTCTCTAGTATAAGCATAATTAATAGAAATTTCCTCATTTTTAAATTCAGCTGTTACTTCAGGAACATGCATTTCATCAACAATTTGTGCCTCTTCAGTGGCAGGTGTCTCTTTAGGAACATTTGTCATTTCAAGAGACAAATCAGAGAATGTGGATTCTTTAGCTCGATCATTATTTATATCAAGACCATTATTAATCAATTTTCTTTTTCGAGGGATAGCATCTTTTGATCCAAGGGGTCTGCCACGCTTCTGGCGTGCAACAGTTTGATTATTCATTGTTGCTTTAGGGGTTTGCTCAACAGGAATCTCAATTCGAGCTGGTGTATTTGCAGCATGTATATGTGATTTTGTTATCTTGGCTGCATCAGTAAATGCATCTGGCATCTGATTAGCGATAGTCTGAAGATATATCATCCTTTGCACTTCATTTTCACATTGAGATGTGCGAGGATCAAGATGAGACAATGTTTTCACATTCCAAGAAAGTTCTGGATTTCTTTCAGGAGGCACATGCCCAACTTCGAGAGGCATTTTCCTTTTTCCTAAAGGTGGGAAAACTGTCTCATCAAAATGACAATCTGCAAATCGTGCAGTAAAAATATCACCCGTCATGGGTTCCAAATATCTGATAATAGATGGAGAATTATAACCTACATATATCCCCAACCTGCGTTGAGGCCCCATTTTTGTCCGCTTCGGGGGAGCAATGGGGACTTGTACGGCACAACCGAAAATTCTTAGATGGGATATATTGGGTTGTTGGCCAAGTACAAGTTGTATTGGTGAATATTCATGATAAGCAGTGGGCCTTAATCTGATCAATGATGCAGCATGTAAAATAGCATGGCCCCAGACAGAGGTTGGCAACTGTGTTCTCAATAATAAAGTTCGTGCAATTATCTGCAATCGCTTTATAAGTGATTCTGCCAAACCATTTTGGGTATGGACATATGGGACAGGATGCTCAATATCAATTCCAACGGACATACAATAATCATCAAAAACTTTTGATGTAAACTCACCAGCATTATCCAAACGTATGGACCTAATAGGATAATCTGGAAAATGTGTCCGTAATTTTATAATTTGAGCAAGTAGCTTTGCAAATGCAATATTTCTAGTTGATAACAAACATACATGAGACCACCGTGCAGAAGCATCAATTAGAACCATAAAATAGCGAAAAGGTCCACTCGGTGGATGAATAGGTCCACATATATCCCCCTGGATTCTTTGTAAAAATGATGGGATTCTTGACCAATCTTAGAGAGAGATGGTCTAACAATCAATTTTCCTTGCGAACAAGCGGTACAAGTAGTTTCATTGGACAGAAGAATTTTCTGACTCTTTAGTGGGTGTCCATTTGTATTCTCAACAATTCTACGCATCATTGATGATCCTGGGTGACCAAGACGGTCATGCCATAACATAAAAGTCTTAGGATCATTAAACCTCTTTTTCATAACTGCGTATGTTTGAATGGACCTTATATATGTGTAATATAACCCAGAAGAGAAAGCTTCAAGCTTCTCTAATATTAATTTCTGTCCTGAGACATTTGAGGTAATACAAAGGAATTCAATATTATTTTCACAACATGTCTCAATATGATATCCATTATGTCTTATATCTTTGAAACTGAGCAAATTTCTTCTGGATTTGCTTGAATATAAGGCATTATTAATATTCAACTGAGTACCATTTGTCAGCATTATTGTGGCTCTTCCCTCAATCATGTTTACGGACCCTGATATAGTGTTAACCTTTACTTCCAGAAAGGTTAAATTTAGGAAATATTTTTTTATCTTTAAGAATTGTATGTGTGGTTGCACTATCAACTAGGCATAGATTTCCATCATTTTTAGGCAAAGATAAAGTCTTGATGTCCATTCCCTTTCATTACAAAAGTTCACATTAGATATGATTTTATGCTAAACAAAAGCATATCAAAACTATTTATAAAGAAAGTACATAAAAGATAGATCAAAACAAAAAAAATTAAAATAGGACATCATTACAAAATATAACAAAAGCGAGAAAGTAATAGTTATTCAGTTGGCTGGGGCATTTTCAGTAATCATTATCTGGCCAATAGCTTCATCTGAACTAGGAAAGAAATCTGAGATATCAAAATCAGTGTCACCCACTGGGTCATCTATATAATTTGTCTTAAAATTCTTTCCCTTATCCTTTATGGAAGCCTGATACAGATCCACTAAATGCTTTGGTGTACGGCAAGTACGTGACCAATGGCCCTTTGCCCCACATCTATAGCAAGTACTTTCATTGCTTCTTTGTGGTTTGAGTTGATGACCTTTTTCTTTGTCATATGTCGAGTCATTTCTGTTCCACTTCTGGTGGTTTGGTTTAAATTTCTTGAAATGGCCACCTCTAGGTTGAAACATTTTTCTGCCAAAACCACGACCACTCTTGCCACCACGTTTATTAAATGACATAGCATTCACTTCAGGGAATGCTGTAGATCCAGTGGGACGTAATTGATAATTTTTTAATAGGATTTCATTGTTTTGCTCAGCAACCAAAAGACATGATATCAACTCAGTGTATTTCTTAAATTTGCGCTCTCGATATTGTTGCATCAGGATCATGTTGGAGGGATGAAATGTAGATAGTGTTTTCTCTAACATCTCCTCTTCAGTAACAGTTTGCCCACAGTACCTCAATTGAGATACAATTCTGAACATGGCTGAGTTATATTCGCTTATTGTTTTAAAATCCTGAAGTCTCAAATTCTGCCATTGGAATCGGGCCCTTGGCAATATTATTGTTCTTTGCTGATCAAATCTTTCTTTCAAATTGTTCCAAAGAGCTAATGGATCAGTTATAGTTGTATATTCGGATTTCAGGCCTTTACTTAAATGATGACGCAATAATATCATGGCCTTAGACTGATCCTGCAGGGATGCAGTATTTTCATTTGTTATGGTGTGTCCTATGCCCATGGAATTCAAGTGAAGTACAACATCATCAGCCCAATCTGAATAATTGTCTCCATTATGCAACAATGGCTCAAACATCAATTTTTCGAAATTTGCCATTATCTAATCAAAATGAACAAATTTAATCATTAGGAATTAGAACTTCAGGTTCTGAGTTGGATTAATATTGATAGTTTAAATAATAACACAAGTAATGTAAATTAATTGCCAAAAGACTTAAAGTCACGACCAAATGAGTTTAGGCCAGAAAACTTTAAGTTGCGGCTATAAACAAATAAATTTGAAACATAAATGATGACACAAATAATACAACAAGAATATGAACATAATAAAGTAAGATGGATAATAAGATGATTTTAATATTACAAAACTAGCCATATTTTCTGATGTGGAAGATCCAATATAATGGCAACCACAGAGCATACTCATAAGGTAGTTAACATTTATTTAATATTAACAAGAACAAATTAAGAAAAATTGATCGAATAATAATTGAAAGAATATGGTAAGATAAACAACATACCTTTGGAAAAATAATTCGTGCTGATAACGTTTTATAATTTAAGTGAATAAGGGTATGGATTAATATAAGTAGTATAATGAAGGTTACTTATATGTAATATAAGTAACAAAAGGAGGTGAAGGGAATGTGAATTACTCCTAGAATGCAAAGCAAAATAATGGTAGAAATAAAGAAAGAAGAAAGAAGGAGAAATGAGAGGATTTCCTTGTTCTATTATTCTTCATCACTTACATTACAATGTTGGATGCCTATTTATAGAGAAGTATGAATGGTCATTAATGTAATTGTACCTAATTAAAAATGAAAACATATTTCTCACATGGGCACACACACATAAGTGGTAACTCCACTAACATGCAAGTGGTAACTCCACTAATATCCAAGTGGTAACTCCACTAATATGCAAGTGGTAACTCCACTAATATGCAAGTGGTAGTAAATCCACTTACATTTTATAACAGAGAATAATAAGTAAAAAAGCTGAAAAAAAGTTGTAATGACAACCCTACCCTTATGCGGTTAGTTTTTAGCCTTGATTTAAAATTTTAGTTTAGGAGGACCATTGTTATTTTCCAATTCAACGGGATATTGACCTAATTAAATCTAAAATTTTAGATGATTGAGTGAGATTAATCTTTCACATGGAATTAATTTTCTAAAATACAATAATTATGAAAACTAGCTAGATTTAATTGTTAGTGTTATTGAAACATTTGATTGGTGTTAAGTTTTAAATACATTGTAGGACTCCGTACTAATAGAGTAATATACAAATATTCCAAATAATATAGTTTTCATCATTTCAGACCAAGTAAGTATTGATCATGAGTAACAAAAAAAGCTTGGCATTAAACTTTTTTAATCCAATTGAAGAAGTACCTTATACGATAAAAATGTTCATGAGCTGCCTGCAGATGCCACCATTTCTCTAGAAAATGACCTTGATTTAAAGTATTTTACAATATGATAAAGTGAAATTGGGAAAAAAATTAAGGAAAAGACTTATTTACACTTCCAGAAAAAAAAATTCAATTAAATTTTATATTATCATACACAATCATCACTAATAATCTTTGGTGCAGGGATTCAACCAAGATTGTGGAATATCAAAAATTAATCAAGGCAATTCAACGAGGAGACGTGTTCAAAATCAGTGGAATCGCAAACAAAGACAATGATCTATTCACAGAAACGAGTCCTAATCATAACACAGTCCTTCACATAGCTGTAAGATACAGAAACTGGTTGGTGGTTGACCCGCTATGAAGATGAGAACCACAAGGGGCGTGATGATGCGAATGAACATGTTGGGTTTTGCAGCGTATGGAAGTTATGAATAATATAACAGAAAACTATAATGTAAATCGAAATAGGAATTTTACTTGGTTCGGTTATAATCAACTTACATCCACGGGCAACAAGAGTTACAATCCACTATGTTGTATGTGTTTACACTCGACTTAAGACTCTTTACAGTGGTAGACACCCGCTCACTCACTAACCTAATCTATGTAAACTTGATCAACCCCGATCACAACCATAGTCCTTCACACACTCTTATGATGCTGCTCTTTTTCTGTCACGATTATCTTAACAATATGCTGTTAAGAATAACATAACACCCGTAACTGCTACAGACTTGTAACTAGTATAGACACATATGATTACTCAACTCCCTTAAGCTGACACGATCTATAACAATTAACTAAAGCCTAAAGCTTTATACAAGACGTAAGAAAAAAATAAAAACGCACTCAAACTTGCTCTTAATTGTTCTCTCTCAATTTGTGTTGAATGCCTTGAATGCCTTGAATTTATTCCACCAAAAGCTATGAAGATAGCTTTATATAGTATTTGATATGAATTGTAATCCTTGTCAAAATCCTGTAGAATCTTAATAAAACTCATAAGAAAAGTTTAGATAACAATCAAACATTATAGGAAGTAATAATATACTCTCCTAAGTAAACTAGAATACTTAAATAATATCCTAATCTAATAAGAGATAATTAATACAAATATAAACCTTTCTATTTCAACTAGGATACCAAATCCAAAATCATTCCTATTTAACTAGGATACCATATCAATATTCCTATTTAACTAGGATACCATATCAAAACTTATCCTATTTCAATTAAAATTCTCCTAATACAAAACATATATGTAAAATAAATGAGATTAGGAAAATATTCATATTTAATATTTTTATCACATGATGACAAAATACTCATGTGCAATGCATATGCACGTCTAGAACCAACAATCTCCCCCTTTGGCATCTTGTGATGAAAACATCTAAATGTGTAAAAAAATGGATGAGGATGAAAGACTATAATGACAACCTAAAAAAAATAAAGAAACAACTAAATAACACAAGAAACATTCATACTTCTCCCCCTTGTTTTCTGAACAAGTGCCAAAGTATGAAAGAAAAACAAAATGACAAACAAAACTCCCCCTAACTAAATGTTCACCTCTTCAAATTGTGCATAAATGTGAAAAAAAATTTTAAAAACCAAGAAACTAATTAAATCAAGTACTCCTGCAACTGAACAAACTCCTCCTCAAATTAATTTCACTAATCTGAAATTTTTGACACGTCAAAATACACTTAAGAGGATCAAACTGAGTCAGACATAAAGCACTGATCGTAAGTTGTGTAAACTGTAACTGAAAGCAGTCGAAATTTGTTTAACAGAAATATTTAGACATCATATAATCTTTTATAACCAAGCATGTATCTGAGCTGTGGATAAATATCAAAAATAAATATTATTTAATCACTTAATCCAATTGAGTGATCAACTGGAACATGCTTCTTACATACACAAAAGTTAATCTTAATGTGAATTTTCAGAATGAATACAGTAGCTTTCACACATGTATAGAGGTAGCCCTTTTCCATTTGAGTGGGTGATCTCAACATATTTCTAAGATACATTGAAGTTACTCTCAATGGATAGCTTTCACACATCATATACTGGTAGCCCTCTCTGTATTTGACATGAAATTACCAGCAAAATTATACCAATAAAACAGCTTAAGCATGCTTGAAATATAAATAGACTAATGATGCTACAGATATAAACAACATAACTAAACACTGTTATAATTCAAGTAACTGACAAGTGCCAATGTCCTTTCTTAGTTTTTCAAATCTCAGTGCATCTTAATGCTTTATATGAACAGGTCAACTAGATGATTCTCAGATGAAACATACTCAGTACAGATAATCTTTGATTCAATAAGTTTCTAAACAACATTTTTGTCATCACTTGTTTGACTGAAAATTTTCAAACACTTTTCATTTCCTGTCACATGTTTAGAACAAGCACAATCATTATTTGAAGAAACATTAAGTGCAACAACTTTGCAATGAGTTTCATGTTTCTTAACCCAAACCTGTCGTGTCTTATATGATTGTCTAAACTGACTTGCCTTTTTCTTCAAAATATTTTGTAATTTATAGCACTTAAGTCTAATGTGACCTTTAACACCACAAAAATAGCAAGTATGAACAAATTTTCTTACCTTTTCTGGATTTGAAATGAAATAACTCATTGGGAAAGCAAAAACAGTCATATCTTTAAAGCTTGAGTTAGAAGTGTTACCGGAATTTGAAGCTTTAACAAACACTGTCTTTGATGTTGAAGTGCCATTCTTTTCATCATACCCCAGCCCATGTTTGATGGAGTTATCACGGCCTAAACTCAGAATTTGTTGAGCCTATCTTGAGTTGATTAATGCATTTGTTTGCCTCATCCAATTCTGCAGTAATTTTCTGGATATATTCTGTCTTATCTGTCACAACAGCTTCCAGTTTTATGATTTTTTCATCTGCAAATGCTATTTCTCTCTTGAGCACTTCTTGTTCATTCTGAAGAGTTTTGATTTGTACTTTATGTTTCTCCCACATCTCATAAAGTTCATTATACGCCTCATAAAGTTCTCCATAGTATTCAGCATCCTTCTCAGCATCTGACTTCTCAATGTCTGATCTGTTCTGTTCTGTTATGTTAGACACAACAGCTTCAATTATGTCAGACATAACTGTTTGCTTTTTATCTAAAATAATCCCATTGAATGCTAAATAATTGTTGGTGTTGTCTTCATCTGTTTCTGAGTCATCATCACTCCATGTTGCACACAAACTCCTTTTCTTCTTATAATTAGGACACTCAGTTTGAATGTGCCTAAATCCCTTGCATTCATAACATTGAATACCTTTTCTCTCAAGCTTCTCTTGTTTTTTCTTTGCCGGCTCTTTACGAAATTTTTAGCATCAAAGTTCTCAGAATTTTTCTTTTTGAGATTTTTCTTCATATATTTGATAAAATTTCTTGTCAAATGAGTAAGTTCATCATTGGAATCATCAAGATTGCTGTCATCTTTTTCTTCTTTTTCTAAAGAAGAAATAAAGGCAATACTCTTTCCTTTCTTCTTGACTTTAAACCTATCTCATGTGCTTGAAGAGACCCAATCAATTCATCAACTCGCAACGACTTCACATTATTGCTTTCTTCGATAGCTGTGACCTGAGGCTGAAATTTTTCTAGTAAAGACCTAAGTATCTTGCCAACAATTTTAGCCTCAGTATATTCCTCACCAAGCATATAAGCAGAGTTTGTAATTTCACAAAGTCTAGTATGAAATTCACTAATGGTTTCTTTTTCATGCATAACTAAGTTTCCAAATTTAGAAGTCAAGGTAAGCAACTTAGATTATTTAACCCTTTGAGTACCTTCATTCTTTACCTCAAGGATATCCCAAGCTTCTTTCACAATGGTGCACTTTGAAATTAATCCGAACTGTTGAAGGTTGACAGCATTAAAAATAGCATTGATGCCTTTGGAATTCCATCCAGCTAATCGATATTCAGCTTCGTTCCACTCATTCTGTGGTTTCTCAATCTGCCGCCTAGCCTCATTGGGTTTTGTTGGGGGTGTCCAACCATGAACCATGCTCGTCCACACTCTTTCATCAATTGATTTGATGAAAGCTCTCATCTTGACTTTCCAATGAGCATAGTTTGCATCTTTAAGTAAAGATGGTTGAGTGACCGATCCTTTTGTCCGAAATCCTTCCATACCTACAAAAAAAAAAAAATCTGATCTACACTAGCATGTTAGTGTACCTGCTCTGATACCAATTGTTGGGTTTTGCAGCGTATGAAAGTTATGAATAATACAACAGAAAATTGTAATGTAAATCGAAACAGGATTTTTACGTGGTTCGATTATAACCAACCTACATCCACGGGCAATAAGAGTTACAATCCACTATGTTGTATGTGTTTACATTCGACTTAGGACTCTTTATAGTGGTAGACACCTGCTCACTCACTAACCTAATCTATGTAAACTTGATCAACCCCGATCACAACCATAGTCCTTCACACACTCTTCTGATGCTGCTATTTTTCTGTCACGATTATCTTAACAACACGTTGTTAAGAATAACATAACACCCATAACTACTGCTGACCCGTAACTAGTATAGACACATGTGATTACTCAACTCCCTTAAGCTCACACGATCTATAACAATTAACCAAAGCCTAAAGCTTTATACAAGACATAAGAAACAAATAAAAATGCACTCAAACTTGCTCTTGATTGCTCTCTCTCAATTTGCATTGAATGCCTTGAATTGATTCCACCAAAAGCTATGAAGATAGCTTTATATAGTATTTGATATGAATTGTAATCCTTGTCAAAATCTTGTAGAATCTCAATAAAACTCATAAGGAAAGTTTAGATAACAATCAAACATTATAAGAAGTAATAATATACTCTCCTAAGTAAACTAGAATACTTAAATAATATCATAATCTAATAAGAGATAATTAATGCAAATATAAAACTTCCTATTTCAACTAGGATACTAAATCCAAACTTATTCCTATTTAATTAGGATACCATATCAATATTCCTACTTAACTAGGATACCATATCAGAACTTATCCTATTTCAATTAAAATTCTCCTACTACAAAACATATATATAAAATAAATGAGATTAGGAAAATATCCATATTTAATGTTTTTATCACATGAAGATAAAATACTCATGTGCAATGCACATGCACGTCTAGAACCAACAGAACACTTTATATATAAGAAAAACAACAAGGGTGAGACGCCATTGCATATTGCCACCAAGTACAGTAATGCACTTGTCGTTTGGACATTACTTTATCATGGGGATGAAAATACAATGCCAGAAAAGGGATTGCTTAAGATGAAAGATAAGGAAGGTAACACTTCTCTGCATAATGCTGTTAGACAGGGTCATGAGCTAATTGCAAAAATTTTGATTGAAACCGATGCCTCTTCAGTACTCGAAGTTAATAATTCTAAGTAGTCTGCACTCTCCATTGCCATTGATGGAAGATTAAATTATATTGCACGTTTTACAATAGAAAATCATCCAGATTCCCTTCATCATAAAGGACACAAAGGATTGATGATTCTACACAGTGCCGTCATGAGGCATGATTATGGTGAGACTGGCTATGATATCAATTATATATTTCATTTCAAATTAATCAGTAACAAGATTAACTCTTTACTTCAACTAATCAATCCTTCATTTATTGTAATTAATATTTAGATATCGTGGTTGATATATTGCAAAAGAGAACGGACCTCATTGATAAGGTAGATCATGAAAAGCAATGGACTTCCCTTCATTACGTAGTTGCCTCAGGTCATGTTAAAATAGCAAGATACTTAGCCAAAGTAAACGCAGAGCTTGTATATAAACCTGACAAAAATGGTCAAATGCCTCTTCACTTGGCTGCAAAGAATGACCGACCAGGTTTATTGAAAATACTGCTCAAAGACTACCAAGATTCCATTGAGATGAATGATAGGAGCAATCATAACATCCTCCATGTTGCAGCTCAAAATGAAAAGGTAAAGATAGTCTCATTTATTCTAAGGTTGCATGAGATGGAAGATTTGGTCAACTCGCATGATAAAGATGGGAATACCCCTTTGCATTTGGCTGCAATGGGATTCTAGAGTGATGTGGTCTATATTTTATCCAAATACATGAATGTCTGTTAGCAATAATAAGGGTACTTTTGTAAATTAGTCAATAAGGATAGATTAGTAAATTGATTAATTAGTTGTTAATGCTGTTATTAGTTTGTTAAGTCAGTTAACAAACTAACTGAAAGAAGAAAAACAGAAACGAAGGAGAAAGGGTCTGGAAGCATGTATATACACTGATCAATTCTTGATTTTCAATACAATGAAATAACACTACATTTCAACATGGTATCAGAGCATTAAGATCTAATGGGAGAATTTCAACCTAGCTCTTTCCAAAATTTCCAATCCAACACTGGAATTGATCCTGGAGTTGTTAATCCAGCAATGAATTCACCTAATTCCTTCTCGCCAATTCTTCCTTCAGTGCTCCCAAGCTCGTCGATTAAACTACAGAGAACAAATTATGGTTTCTGGCGAACTCAGATCCTTGCAACTTTGAGAGCTTTTGATCTTGAAGGTTACATCACAGGAGAGAAGTCATGTCCTGCTAAAGTGATCTCAATTCGTTCCTCACAAAATCCAGAGGAGATTTCAACTCAGATCAACCATGAATTTCTCAATTGGAAGAGGATCGATCAATTTGTTCTCAGCTGGTTGCTGTCATCAATTTCGGAATCCATGTACTGCAATGTAGTTCGATGCACATCAGCTATGGAGGTTTGGAATGTTCTTGAAAAGCTGTTTTATACTGAATCTAAGGCTAGATCTCTACATCTGAAACATCAACTTCAAAACACTAGAAAAGGATCCATGTCTATATCCGAATACATATCAAAATTAAAAGATATTGCCAATACCTTGATTGCTATAGGACATGAGGTTACAGATATGGATTTATTGTTCTATGTTCTTGATGGTCTTGGACCAGAATTTGATGCAATTGTAGTTAATCTTACCTCAAGATCTGGAAATATAACATTAGAAGAGGCACAGTATCAACTTCAAAGTTATGAGATGAGGTTAGAAAGATTCAATTCACCACAAACTCTAAGTCTTGATCACAGTGCCAATGTAGCTGCAAAGCAGTCTCAATTCGGAATGAACACATTTGGCAATCACAATTCACAGTACTCAAACAACTCCAGACAATCTTTCAATCAAAACTTCAGAGGCAGAGGAAGGTATAAGAACAATGGCAGAGGCTCAAACAATTATAATTCAGCCAGACCTATGTGCCAACTTTGTGGAAAAACAGGCCATACAGTAGTGAAATGCTATCACAGGTTTGACATAAACTATCAAGGACCACCATCAGCTGCTCAGCCCTCTCAAGCTCTTAATGTCAATCAATCATCGAGAACAACAGCTCAAAACTCTCAGGCATCTCAAGCCTTAATTGCTTCTCCATCAGCAGTGCAGGATCCTGCTTGGTACCTTGACATAGGAGCTACTGACCATATCACATCAGATATGAGCAAACTTGCATCAGCATCAAAATATACAGGATCTGAGGCAGTTCAAGTTGGTAATGGTACCTCTCTATCCATCACTTATATTGGTTATGGTTATTTGCAATCTCTCAATTCATCAGCATGCTTTAAACTTCAAAAAATCTTAGTAGTTCCTACAATCACAAAGAATTTGCTAAGTGTTTCTCAACTTGTTAGTGAAAACAACATAACTATTGAATTTCATGATTATGGTTGCCTGATTAAGGACAAGGATACCAGACAGATCTTGCTGGAAGGATACCTCAGTGATGGATTGTATCGAATAGCAACAAAATCCAGCTCCAGTTCATGCTGTGTTATAGATAATAAACTGTCAAACTCTACTTCCCTGTTTGCATCTGTAGTTAATAATGTCAAATTAGTTGATTCTGATTTGTCAGTTGTAAATAATCAAGTACTTTGGCATAGGAGATTAGGCCATCCACACTTTCATACAATGCAAAAACTGTCCTCAATCACTCAATTGTTCAAATGTACAAATAAAGCTGAATGCTTCTGTGAATCCTGTAGATATGGCAAGCAGTGCCATGAAATCTATCCTAGCTCAAAGTCTAGAACTGCAAATCCACTGGAAATTGTATATTCAGACCTCTGGGGTCCATCTCCAATAAAATCAGTAGAAGGATACACTTACTATGTGAGTTTTGTGGATGATTTTAGCCGATATACTTGGATATTTCCTCTCAAATCCAAAGCTGAAGTGTTTAATGTCTTTAAGCTGTTCTTGATTCAAGTTGAAAGACAGTTTAATACAAAACTAAAATGTCTGCAGTCTGACTGGGGTGGGGAATACAGACCACTCAAATCATTCCTCAAAGAACTTGGAATCTTATTTAGACATCCATGTCCACACACTCATCAACAAAATGGAGTTGTGGAAAGAAAACATAGACACATTGTAAACACTGGCCTCACAATGCTAGCACAAGCCTCTCTGCCCCTTTCATTCTGGTGGTTTGCATTCAACACAGCAGTATATCTCATAAATAGATTACCATCAGCTGCATTGAAGTCTAAGTCTCCATATTTTGTTCTATTTCAAGTTTATCCTAACTATAAACTATTCAAGGTATTCGGATGTGCTTGCTATCCCAATTTGAGATCATATCAGTCTCATAAATTTTCATTTCACACATCTACATGTGTCTTTGTTGGTTACAGTTCAGCACATAAAGGATATCTGTGCCTTCACTCCTCTGGTAGAATATACATTGCTCAAAGTGTATCTTTCAATGAGCACATGTTCCCATTTAAAAATGATTCATTCCTAAATTCATCATCACATTCAAATGCTGAACTTGTATCAGGACCTTGGATAATTCCCAGTCCTCAAACAAATCACAATCTTTCCAGCTTTATACCACCAAGTCAGATTCCAGAAACACCAAGTTCAAATCCATATTCTATTGAAACTTCAAGTTCACCTACTCAGATTTCACCAATTGAAATTCCCACTGCTGTATCTCAGCAAACATCCTTGTCAACATTACCAACTAACCCAAACACTCATCCTATGGTCACTAGATCTAAAGCAGGTGTCTTTAAGCCTAAGTTCCATGCATATACCATTGATACAACCATCTCATCCTCTATTGAACCAGCCACTGTCCAACAAGCCATAAACAATCCGAAATGGTATGAAGCAATGAAAGATGAATTTCATGCTTTGCAAACCAATCAAACCTGGTCACTGGTTCCCTTTTCTGAGGACATGAAAGTAGTAGATCACAAATGGGTTTTCAGAGTGAAATATAACTCTGATGGATCAGTACAAAGATTCAAGGCAAGGTTAGTTGCCAAGGGCTTCCAACAGACCCCAGGAATAGACTACTTTGACACTTTCAGTCCTGTCATTAAGCCCTCTACAATCAGAGTTATTTTCTCTCTGGTAGTTACTTTGAATTGGGATATTCAACAAGTGGATGTCAACAATGCATTCCTTCATGGAGAACTTCAAGAGACAGTCTATATGACACAACCTGAAGGATTTATAGATGCATCTCATCCCAACTATGTCTGTCATCTTCACAAATCATTGTATGGCTTGAAGCAGGCACCTAGAGCTTGGTTTGACAAGCTCAAGACTGCTCTACTTCAGTGGGGGTTCCAACCATCTATTTCAGATTCAAGTCTGTTCATTCTTAAAACTGTCAGCACAATTACACTGCTATTAGTTTATGTTGATGACATACTGGTTACTGGTAGTGATGATGCTCAAATTAAGAAAGTTATATCAGATTTAAATCTGAAATTTGCACTCAAAACTCTTGGCTCTGTCAGCTATTTTCTTGGATTTGAAGTCAAAAGATCCAAGAACCATATGCTGCTCACACAAAGGAAGTATGCAACTGATCTACTGAAAAAATGCAACATGCTGGAATCAAAGGCTATTCAGTCACCTATGGAAGCTAATTCAAGGCTTTCATCAAAAGACAGTGAAGAATTTGAGCAACCTAGCCTGTATAGAAGTACAATTGGTGCATTGCAATACTTATCAATGACCAGACCTGACATCTCATATGCAGTGAACAAGCTAAGTCAGTTCCTGCAGTGTCCTACAATCAAACACTGGCAGGCCTGCAAGAGATTGCTCAGATACATCAAAGGAACAACACATTATGGATTAATTTTCAGGAAAATGGAGTCAATTAATCTTAGAGCCTATAGTGATGCAGACTGGGCAAGCTCACTGGATGACAGAAAATCAACTTTAGGATGCTGTGTGTACTTTGGAAACAATCTAATATTCTGGAGTTCAAAGAAACAGAAAGTGGTAGCAAGATCCTCAACTGAATCAGAATACAGAGCAATGTCTCTTGCAGCAACTGAAATCATTTGGTTACAAAGCCTGCTATCCGAAATTGGAGTAAGATTAAGTGACATTCCTATTCTGTTCTGTGACAACAAAGGAGCAGAATCCTTGGCCTCAAATCCTGTGTTCCATGCTAGAACAAAGCATGTTGAGATTGATGTGCATTTCTTAAAAGAGAAGGTACTGGAAGAAAAACTAAGAGTGCAGCATATATCCACTGAATTTCAGAATGCAGACATTCTCACTAAGCCTATAACAGGAACAAGGTTTGAATTCCTAAGAGACAAGTTAAACATCTATACTGAAGAATGTGCTGAACTGAAGCAGAAGGTATATGCAGACCCGAAGCAAAGCTATAAAGTTCAGGAATATGCAGAACTGAAACAAAGCTATGAAGCTCTGGACAATTGCAGAATCAATGCAAGTTAGCTAGGATGTCTGTTCGAAAGCCTAGCTACACTTGAGGGGAGCTGTTAGCAATAATAAGGGTACTTTTGTAAATTAGTCAATAAGGATAGATTAGTAAATTGATTAATTAGTTGTTAATGCTGTTATTAGTTTGTTAAGTCAGTTAACAAACTAACTGAAAGAAGAAAAACAGAAACGAAGGAGAAAGGGTCTGGAAGCATGTATATACACTGATCAATTCTTGATTTTCAATACAATGAAATAACACTACATTTCAACAATGTCAACATCAAGGCAATCAATGTTAAAAAGGAAACTGCTCTAGCAATTGTTTAGACAACTATGCCCAAAGGAAAGGAGATCCAAAAGGTACATAAATGTTTAAATTTTTTTTACCAAAAACGTTCTTAACAGTACCTATTCATCTACAAACAACCCCTATTATAAATTTAAAATATTGTTATTTATTAAAATTAATTTCATAATTTAAAAAAAAAAATTTATTTAACCAATCATATTCAATATATATATATAGAGAGAGAGAGTTTAATTCAATAATAATACAATAAAAAATTTCACTTATATTTATCTCTATTTGTGTCACATTTTCATTCCCTGTGTTGCAGTACTTAACCACAAAAGCCCTCAAGGCGGCGTATGCAAATCGAGGTTTGATGAAGAAGGCATCCAGCGAGATCAACTGCAAGCGTAGAAGGCAGCCCATCCAGACCGATCTATGAGTGCACCATAGAAGGCGCCCATCCAGACCAATCTATGAGTGCACCACAGAAGGCGGCCCATCCAGACCGATCTACGAGCAAACCACAGAAGGCAACCGATCCAGACCCATCTACTATTGCATCAGAGGTACTCCAGCAACAACATATGCAACCATTGAAGGTTGTCCTTTCAGAGCAAGCTCAGGATGGTGAAGGTGGCAGCAGAGGCAAGGAAATGGCTCAAACTCTTTCAGCGATGAATACACTGATCGCCACGTTCACATTCACTGCAGCTTTTACCATTCCAGAAGGTTTAAGAAGTGACTGTCCGAACGAGGGCATGGCGTTTCTTGTTAGAAGAACAAGTTTTAAGGCATTTGTTGTTACTAATACCATATCCATGAGTTTATCCATGACTGCTGTAGTCATAGTTTTCTGGTCCTTCTAGTACAGCAAAAGTGAATCTTTTATGGACTCATTTCCTTGGGCGATTGGCTTGACTTGGATTGGACTTATCTCAATGACATAGCATTTGTGACAGGATTGTAAGTGGTGTTGTCTGAAAATATGGCCCTTGCCAGTTGCCATAGCAGTTTCTACGATTGGCTGCTTTTTGCCCCACGTCTTTTACGTATGTGCGCTGATTATTTCATTACTATCGGGTCAATCTGCGCAAGTAAATCCCTTTGCATTCAGCATCAAGGTAAATATATTTCTTAAGAAGCCTATTCGTTGGTGCTTTCCTTGCTTCTCGAAAGCAACTAGTCTACATTGGAGGTATAGAAAGTATCTGTTTTTCACAGCATCGATTCACAATATCATATATGGAATCATTTACTACTTGACAAAGGCATTAGTTATAATGTTTTCTCGGTGGATAAAGGAGTTAGTTATGAAGCTTTCTCGGAGGATAAAGCTGTGTTAGCTATTGAGCTTTGTCATCGGTGCTCTCCACGAGGCAAGTCATCAGAAGAAATATTAGGTCAATTCCCCAAATAACATAAGTATTGTATACAAATTCCTGTATGTAATTTTGTTGTATTATATTTTTCAGGGACTTTCTGCGCATGCAAAAAAATTCTATTATTGCTCTATGTACTCATGGCTCGTGAGGTCTCTTAATTAAGTTTGATCGAGTATTAAAGTTTGTTCCCTGTGACTTTTCACCATGAAGAATTTCATGGAAAAAAGGATTTATAGCTATATTTTAGTGTAGGTGTGGGTGTGTGTGTGTGTGTGTATAGATTGAATATAATTACATTTGTTAAAGTGTGTGTGTGTATAGATTGAATATAATTACATTTGTTAAAGTAAACCTGATGTTTACATTTCTTTCTGCTTCAAAATTTCGATTCATGCTACCACAATCAACATCTCTCAACAAGAACTGATTAAAGAAGAAAAATATGGTTTAAAACGAATATTTATAATTAAATTAGTGAAAGTAAAACCTAATGTGCATATTTCTCTCTGCTTCAAAGCATTGAATCTAGTTAATGCCGCTATCATTAACATCTATCCATAAAAAACTTATAACTTATTAAAGAAGAAAAATATAGAGATTAAAGGGGAAAAATTAGATATTTATAAATCAAGACATGTTGCCACCAACTTTAACCAATTGTTTGATTGACAAAATATGTGGTAAAGAAACTTAAACAGTATTGTTGGAAATTTAGAATAGAAAATATAGTGAACTAGTGACTTATATTGAAGATTGAGAGTATTACATGGTGCGCATCTCTAATATTTAAGTACCCAGGAGCTCTCAATTCTTAGTACTAGTTGATAGAACATGTTAACAAAGGCCTATTTATAGTTGTAATAGGCGGTTGAACAAGTCGGTATTAAAATAACAAATTAATTTGTCAAAGTCGGTCATGAATTAATTTAACCATTCTTCTAAGTCGGTCTCCATTGTGAATTTAATTTGTTGGAGGAAGAGTGTGGTTGCATGGCTTGTGCTTAGCTGTTTGCTTTATCTTAATTTCTTGTGTGCATGTGTCTTATTCGTGGAGCGTGGTAGCATAAGCTTCATGTTGCATGAGATCCATGGCTGGATTGTTCTCGTAGCTTCGTGTTGGCTGTGTGAATATGTAGGCTGAATTATTTGTTCCTTTATCGACTTTAACCATGGCTTTTAATAGGAAGATTTTAGGGGCTTGCTTGCTGTAACTTTTCGCCTAGTATAACCGACATAGCTTAGTAATTCAACTAATTGGAAGCTTAGTGCAGCACTGTGTTAGCCCTAAGACTACATAATAATTTTGATGATAATAATACACATTGATTCATTATGATTTACTAACATGTTTATTTATGTGCAAGAGTAATATCATTGAAATAATTGTAAAATCAAGAAAAGGCTTATTAAAATAAAGTGTTGAAGCTAAGGAGAAGACTACATGTTAAAGGCACCAAAGTTAAAAAATAAGGTTTGACTCAAGGAATGTGACACATGAGTAATGTTCAATCAATTGGTCATATATATCTCTATAGATGTCCAAATGACGTGATTCTTGAGGTTTTGGAAAGCTTACTCAATTTATAACATTTAATATGTTTTAAAGAAATTCAAATTTCAAGTGCAAGGTTGTCCAAATTATCATGCAATTTGAAAGACAAATGGAAGCAGCTGACATGAGCACCGAATACTCTTTTGGACATTTCTTAAGATAGAAATATCAAAATGACTTGATTATTATGGAATTGGAAAGAGGACTTAATGAAGCACATTTCATATGTTTTGAAGAAATTCAAATTTCAAATGGAATGCTGACATAATTGACATGCAATTCGGTGGACTGACATAGAGAAGAAAAATCAACTCATTTGAGCACTGAATGATATTTTGTCTATATCTTGAGTTAGAGATATCCAAATGACTTGATTCTTGTAGCATTGGAAAGATGATTCAATGGATCAGATTTCATATTCTTTGAAGAAATTCAAATTTCAAACAGAAGGCCGACATAATACACATGCAAATCGGTGGACTGACACATGGAAGAAAAATCAAGTCACATGAGCACCAAACGGTTTTTTGGCCATATCTTGAGCTACATATATCCAAATGACTTGATTCTTGATGCATTGGAAAGATTATTCAATTTTGCAGATCTTTTGTGTTTCGTAGATTTTCAAATTTTAAACGAAACATTGACAAAAATGGAAGACAAAATTACGGTTTTTATGGTGGGCAGAAAATTTGGAGTTGGTGTCTTCACTTGATTACGTTCATCCCATTTGCCTATAAAAGGAGCCCTTCTCCCATGCATTCAGCAAGAAGAAGAAGAGAAGAATCTATCAAGCAAAAAACAAGAGAAATATCAAGTCTGGAGAGCTTTTATATTCTTTATCTACTCTTTGAAGAGAGTTGTACTTTTGTTGTAAAAAATTACTTTGTTCTTGTATTGTGGTGAGAGTGAGATCTTCTTGTAAAGGATAAAAGTTATCCTTGAGAGAACTCTTTCCTTGGTGAGTTTGTTCATCAAGAAGAACTCTTGGTGTGGTGTTATCAAGAGTTAGAAGAAAAAGTCTTGGTGAGGTTGTTCATCAAGCAAGTTGTAAAGATTTCTACAACTTAGTGGAAAGCTTAGCTCGTGGAGCTAGGAGCCCGTGGACGTAGGCAAGGTTTGCCGAACCACGTAAATTGAGTTTGCACTCTCTCTATCCCTTTCCTCCTTACATTTACTTGCACTTGTGATTGTTCATCATTATTATTCTTTTGATTGCATCTTTGATAAATTCTAATTTCATCTTCTTCAACTTTATTCTCAAAGAAAGAGTGAACTAATTTTGATCTTTCAAGAAAAGTTTTCTAAATCCGTTTTGATAAATAAAAACCCAATTCACCCCCCCTCTTGGGTTGCCATACCTGGGTCAACACACTGTTCTACAACTTGCATCATATTTCAACAAGTACACTGAAATATCTACCACTTACCATTGTACAACATAATCAATCTTTGGATTATGTCAGCGGGGAAACTAGGATTGAATCATTGGGTTTCTAAAAAGTAACCTTGACTTTTTTTTTTGAATTTAGGAAATCATATATAATTCATTCATTCATTCTATATATACTAAATTTTTCTTTTAATATAAGAGATAATTACTTTTGTGTACGAACATAGAATCAAGTCTGAAAAAAAGGTTAATACATATAATTTTCTTATAACAATAAGAAATATATTATATAGACATCCACTACTATATTGTAATGTCAAAATTTGGATAACATCTCAAATGAATACCTTCGGGATGTATGATTCAACACCATTGAAAGAGCAAAAATTTGTACCTCAATATTGGGCTGGACAGTACTTCATTTGCTGGTGATGGTGAGACCTAAATGGTGGAGTTAATGGTAACAATTCTAGACAGCCTTCTTCTCAAGTGGGGGTGGATACCTGCAAAGGCATTCCGATTCCAAACTCAGGTCCCAAATTTTGCATGAATAGGTAGAGGTTAGATAATCAAAGAATAATTGACTGCAAATCAGAGATGCACAAAGCTGTAATCAGTAAATAGATTAAAGAAGAAGAAAAAGAAAATCATCAGGAGAGCTCTAAGAGAGTTTTCTCTGTCCATAATAGACTGTTCCTTTTCCCATTTATCCTAAAATACCTCTATTCTAATGCCCAAGGTTCCCCTTGAGCTCCCCCCTCACTTGTGGCATCTCACCATCCTTGGATTGCTTCCTATAACATCTATTTCTTCTTTGGCTTTCTTCTCTTAAAAACACTGACTCTTGACCTCCATGACATTTCCAGCCCCTTTGATTGAGCCTATAGCCAGTTGTTTTCCCCTATTCCAACTTCCTTCTCCTTATTACCTGTTGTATAAAGATCTACCTTTCCTCCTTGTCTAGTGCCATGGTTTTCCTTCTGGTTTCTTTAACTCTTCCTCTTTGAAATTTGAATTTGCCAGGTGTCTCTCTTTCATACGTGAAGCCCTCTGCATGCCTACTTGTTTGTCTCTTCCCAGCAAATAAAAGTAAGTGGACAGCCCAGTAGGCTAAATTATGGAGGCTAGGTTGGCAGAAATTCAAATGGGCCTCCATGAAGTTATATTCAAAGCCATGGTAGGATAGGCTTTGGGTTGCTTTTGGGCTTGGAACCTATTATTCTCTTTCATTTGCCCCATTTTTGGAAATGGGCCTGATTGAACTAAAGGCCCATGTGCAAAAAAAATCAATCTTTTTACCTTTTGGCTTCTTGAACCCTTGGATAGCCTTTGACCCCTTTCGTTCTTATAATTTTTCTTTAAAGAACCTTAGGATGTGTCCCTGCCAAGGTTAAAACTTCATATATGCCCCTTTTTAAGGCTAAACGGGGCTTGCTAACTCTTAGAGTAATTTTTCCAACACCCTAGTTGCTTTGTATGGGTCTATCCTAGTATGGGGTCCGTTGTTTACCCGAACTTTATAAGGGCCTATCCCTATCTAATCAATTTGCTCCTCTTGTACTAGATGCTAAGGGCCTATCGAAGATGCACCCTAAACTTTGGGCACTTCGTAATGTTTCCCCCTCTGATTTAACTACTTATGTAATATGTCTCCCTTATTTCCAAATGCTTTGGACCTATATAGGGTCCCTTTAAATTGGACATTTAGTATCTACTTAGACCTATCAGAGGTCCTCTTTGAATTAGGCATTCTATAATTTAATCTCCATGTTCCCAAATGCTTTGGACTTGATCAAGGTCTCCCTTGAATTGGGCACTCTATATTTTGATCCCTTTTTTTTTCCTAAATGCTTTGAACATGATAAGGTCCCTCTTTGATTTGGGTACTCACTAGTTTGATTCCATTTTGCTCTTAAATCATTTGGTCTGTTTGGATTCCTATAATTTAGGCATTTAGTAAGGCATTTAGTAATCTTGTTTCTCTTTTTTCCTAAATGCTTTAGATCTGTCAAGGTTCCCCTTGACTAGGCACCCAATGTTCTGATCTCTCTTATTCGCAAATGCTTTAGACTTGACCAAGATTCCCATTGAATTGGGCACTCAGTATCCTAATCCCCCATGTTCCCAAATGCTTCGGACCTGACCAAGGTCCCTTTTGATTTGGGTACTCAGTCCCCAAATGTCTTGGATTTGATAGGGGCCCCTTAATTTGGGCACTTAAAGACCCCCAATACATTAGACCCAACAAGGAACCCTTGATTTGGGCACTTAGAACCCCCATATACCTTGGACCTGATAAGGACTCCTTGATTTGGATGGTCAAAACCCAAATGCCTTGGACCTAATAGGGCCTTCTTGATTTGGGCACTCATAATCCCCAAATGCATTGGACCTGACAAGAACCTTTAACTTAAGCATATAATCAACAATAGAGAAATAATTAATCAACAAACATTTTAACATAATTTTTTGCACAAATAACACTATTTCATTCGCCTTATCCCCTTTGAGCCTATCTAAACCATGTAGATCTGCAATCATGAGCACATAAAAGGTTCTACACATAATTTTTTAGATTATAGTCATACAAAAAGCTTCATATGTGACTCTCCTAAGGCACAATAAATGCATCCCCATATCAAACATAGTATTTCCTAAGTTGAAAAGTTTCCTAAAGTTTAGGAAATTGCTTACAGTCCAAAGTGACTAATGGGTAAGATCTTTTGCCCAAGTCCTTCTTACTCTGTTACGTTCCTTCCCAATCTGCATTTGCTTTGGTCACTACCATCCAATCTAGTTAGGCCCAAGCCACATAGCTTGATTTATCATGTATGGTATATGTATGTCTTCCGCTATTAATTTCTACTATTTGCCTTACTTTAGGCTCCTCTGTTCTTGGTCCTGCCACTGTTACAGATTGTCGTAAGGTTTGTCCTTGCTCCTACTCAACTTTCCCTTGGTCTTTTGCCATATAACTAGTCAACATCCCTTTTCTGATCTTAATATCTATCTGGGTTCTAAGGTTTCTGTAATCACTTATCAATTGCCAGTAGTTTTCATGGAATGAGCAATATACGCTCTTGTCCTGGGTGGACCCTTCTGACAAAGGTTTGAGTCTCTTGAAAATGCCTCTATTCTTGTTCTCCTGCCAAATCTTCATGATTGAAGCCCTCAATGGTATTGGAGAGAGTTTTGGTCTCCTTGTATCTAGCCCTTGCCACTTCTGTTCCCCTCTTTTCCCTCCACAAATAGCTATTCCATGTTGTGTTCCTCTCTTACTACCAAGGCAGTTTCATGTCGTTAGGCAACTTCCTTCTCTTCCAAGCGAATCCACCCTTTTACCTTGGTTATGATTTCCTCCATCTTTCTTATGCCATTTGGAATCAAACACTAATGAAATTTGGTTCTAGTCCTCACCGCATATTTGAAAGCACCAACTGCTGCCTTTGAGTCATATTTTTTCACTTGACTAAGCTCATTGTTGAACCTGGCAATGAGCTCTCCCAACTTCTCTTTTTCAACTTGTTTCAGGGAATAGAGATCTGTGATGGTCCTCAGTTGCCTTCTGTTTGTGAGGTATTGAAATAAAAATACCTATGCTAGATCGTTGAAGCTAGTGATCGACCTTGGTGGTAGCAACTTAAACCATCTAAGAGCCAACCCACTCAAAGTTGCTGGTAAAACCTTACAGAATAGAGCATCATCACAGGTCTTTAGGGTCATTGTCTAGCGATAATGGAAAAGATGTTCTTTTGAGTCCCCTCTCCCATTAAATAGTTTTAGGGTTGGCGTGATGAAATTCTTTGATTTCAAAACACTGTTATGTGGTCAGAGAAAGGTGTTTGGCTTATTTTCTATGTAGTGAGTGCTATTGATCTAAGGGAGTTTGCTGTGGTTAGGTTTTCGATTCTTTTCTCCACCACATGGTTTACTTCTGCCATTACGTACCATGTCTAATATCTCTGGGTTTGGGTCTTGAAGGTTTTTTCTTTTTAGTTTAGGTTAGGGTTCTGTTAAAGGTCATCTCTATCTCTCTCTTTCCTCTTGGCTTAGGGTATGAAGGGTTTTTTTGTGTTCAGTTATGCTTTCTATTGCCTCTTCCCCCCCTTTCTCCCCCACCATTTTTTATTCCTTAGATTTTCAAACAAAGCTCTTGGTTTTCTTTCCTAGCCTCCTCTAACTGTTTCATCAACTCAGTCATTGCTGGGTCACTCTTTGTTTGGTTTCTCTTGGATGGGAGACACCTCCATCATCCCTGGTTGCTCCCAATAAGGGCTCAAAGGCATTGTTACCTCCCTGTCTAGACTTATTTTTTTGTTGACACCACCATTCTTTATCTAAATATTTCACAGCTTTATTGTTTCTAGTTTTCCCATAGACGACGCCAGTTAAAGGAGCAAAAATTTGTACCTTAATATTGAGCTGGACAGTACTTCATTTGTGTTGGTGTCAACGTGTGACATAATTGCATGTGCCATACACATGATAATTTTGACCAACTTGTGATAAAATTATAATGTTATTTTATTTCTTATTTTACTATTTCTAGAAGTATATTTTAGGAAGTATTTGATTCATAATAAATATCCTCTTAGATTAGGAAATTATTTAATATATCCTAGTTAAAATAGGAGAATATTTATTTGTGTCCTAATTCTTTTAAGAGTTACTTATATCACTTCCTATTCTATTTATCTTTATCCTAATAAAAGTTTGATTAGGATTTTTACAAGATTTTGAGGAGATATCGATCAGGCATCCCAATATATATATAACGTTATGTTTTCATAACACATATATGTTGGTTTGGTGAGTTGATGTCACGGCATTCCAAGAATTAAAATGAGAGCTTCAACGCAAATTGGAATGCTTCGTTGATTTGATTTTATGGATATTTTATTCATGTATGAGAGATTGTAATCGTGCATGAATTTTTGGTTAAGTCTGTCCGAGTTAGTATACACTTGAGAGAACTTGTGAGTTAAGTATTTATGTAATTCAGTGTCAAACGTCGTGGTTAAGATTGACTTAACAATATGTTATAAAGTTATCTGCAATAGAGAGTGAGCAGTGTCACTGAAGTTTAAGATCTTAGCAAGATTTTGTTTTACAAAGATTAGGTAAGTGTGTGAGAGTGAGTCAGCACTATAAACGATCTTAAAGATTGTACAAACAAGAATTTAGTGAATTGCAGCTCTAAAGTTATCCGTAGATGTAGGTTTTATAAGCGAACCACGTAAAATCCTCCTGTGCCAATTTACATTACAGTTTACTATTATATTATTTATAACTGCATATTTCCAGAACTTACAATTTGCTAGTGATAGTGAGCCTAAAATGGTGGAGTTGATGGTAACAGTTTTAGGTTGCCTTTTTCACTGGTGGGATTGGGTACTGCAAAGGTACTCTGACGCCAAAGTTAGGTCCTAAATTTTGTATGAGTAAGCAGGGGTTAAATAAACAGAGAATAATTGACTGTAAATCAAACATGCACAAAGCTGTAATCAGCAAATAGATTACACAAGGAGAAGAAGAAGAAAATCATCGGGAGAGCTCTAGGAGAGTTTTCTCTATCCATAATAGACTATTACTTTTCCTATTTATCCTAAAACACCTCTATTCTGATGCCCAAGGTTCCCATTGAGCTCCTACTCACCTGTGGCATCACACTATTCTTGGATTACTTCTTATAGCATCTATTTCCTCTTGGCTTTCTTCTCTTGAGAATACTACCTCTTGACCTCCATGACATTTTCGGCCCCTTTGGTTTAGCTTGTAGTCAGTTGTCTTCCTCTATTCCCAACTTCCATTCTTGTTATTACCTATTATATAAAGATCTACCTTTCTTCCTTGTCCAGTGCCCGTATGGTTTCTTCATCTCTTTCTTTTTGAAATTTGAATTTGCTAGCCACCTCTCTCTTTGACGTGAAGCCCTCTGCACACATAAATGCTAGCATATTTTTTGTCCTTCCTCACTGATTTGCCTACTTTTTTGTCTCTTCCTAACAAATAAAAATAAATGGATGGACTGGTGGGCTGAAATATGAAGGCTGGGTTGGTAGAAATTCGAATGGGCCTCCATGAAATTATATTCCAAGCCATGATAGGACAGGCCTTGTGTTGCTTTTGGGCTTGGGCCCTAGAGTCAAAATTATTCCCTTTCAATCGCCTTTGTGGATGTCAAGTAGAAAAGTTAAATAAAAGGAAATATATTTTAATCTTGTGCTTTGACGTATGCTAACATTCATTCGAGAGAACTTCACCACCATAAGGACCACTAGGTTTCTTTATATCCCACACTCCCCTTTTATGATCCATTACTCACTTCTCATACTTCAACTCCTCATTTCAAAAGCAATATGAAATCTCAGTTTAGGGAATCAATCATCTTTTATGAAATTAGATATATGTGGACAATATCAATAAATACCCTCAAAATTTGGCTTAATTTTAAGTGAAGAATGACTATGCATTTTTCATAAATCACATCATTGAAGTTGTTCATTTTTTATCCATCACACTCTAAACTTGATGATTTGAGGGGTAAAAAAGATGACTTGAAAACAACTTTAGGGGTGTAATTAATGGGAAATGCATAATCGTTCTCCACATAAAATTAAGTCAAAACTCAATAGTACTTATTTAATTATCCTGTACATATTGTCTTTCCAAAGAAGTATCATGTATTTCTTTCTTGGATACGCTATTAGCTTTTTAAGTGCATGTGTACGACCTCTGTTCTTCTCATCTATAATGCACATTCGAAGCAAAATACAAACCAAAGTTTAGAAGCCTTGAAGGAAAATATTTAAATTGCAGATACAAATGCCATTTTCTCACTTGACAAGTAACAAGTCTGTCTATAGTATTAAAAGGTACATGGAAAACTTAAAAAGATTAAGTAGGACTTTTAAAAGATCTACTTCATCTTTGAGATGGTAACCTAAGAGGCATCAACTGAATGCAAATTACTTGACCTTAGAGGAACAGGCAAAGATTCTACTAAGAAAATTGATGGTGAAAATGCAAGTATAATGCATAAGTAGGAAAAGTTTTTCATCTGAGGGACAATATTTATCACTCTAAGGCCACTCCAAGATAACAGTGGATCAAGGATGACATAACCCATCAATTTGATAACTAAAATGATGTAGTACATAATGTTGAAATTTGATATTTTACATAGCCTAGCTTCAAAATATCATAACTTTTTCATACGGCTTCCGTTTGGGGCTTATAATATGCCATTTTGAAGCTTGTGTAGTTACCATAGTTACTGCATATAATAATCACTTAACAAAATTAAGTTGAACTGGAAAAATGTATCTGAAGCGTACTTCATCTTTATTAGTCCTTTACTTTGTGATGCATTTTACTTTCTATGGGTTCCTGGAAATTGCCTTGGAAAAGGAGTTCTCTCTAAGAGATATATAATTACAAATCAGTCAATCATAAGAAATGCTTGGGTTGATGCCTTAGGTACCGATGATGGATTGATCAGAAGTTAGCATTGGATGATTTGAGGCTTCACTTTTGAAGTATATTGAACTCCGGGTGGGCCTATTTGCACCCATTCTGGGTAGGGCTATTTACACTCGTAAAAATACTTTGAACACCACGTAAAATTTAAAAAGTAAACTATTAATTTATAAATTTATTTTGAAACCAAAATATCCTCTTAATTAATTGATATTTTTAACAATTAAATTTATAGAAACATTTCAAAGTTTTCTCATTAGTGCTTGATCTTGATTCTCCTAAACTTACACTTTCATGTATATTTCGATTTGTTATATTTGATAAATTAATTCGACAGGGGTTCAGAAAAAGTAGATGTATGTTTAATGCACTTGAAAAGAAAACAAAGTAACCGAAAAAGAAAATACAAGGAATTGAAGAGGAAAAATCAAAAGAGGGCGGCTTAGGCATGCAACTCAAGATAGAGAAACTGCTCAGGAAAGCTCCTTCTTTCAAAGCCTGGTACAAGCCCAAGCCAAGTTCCCTCAATTCGACAATATTATAAGAATCAACTTATTGTCAAATAGTCTTTTGGTCGGCTTCCTGTTCTTGAGGATTTCTTGGTTAGTCGGTTTTACATCGAACCTGCCTTGGAGAGGGATGAAATAGATAATTTTAGTTGTGCTTTTGTTAAGGTTTAAAGACTAATTCATTTTTCTTCATAATAATTTAAAATTATAATAGATTTTTGTTTAATTTCAATGACAACGAGATTAAGAAAAATTAGGGTTTATATTAATAGATATAGGTTGAAGGTGATTAATAAAATATGTAATTTGTTTTTAATAGTAAATTTATCAATTAAACACATTAACAATAATTACTAGTTTTAAATGATGAGTGTTCAGATCATTTTTACAATGCAAATAGCCCAGTTCTTCTGTTCTATACATCTATTTAATTTTTTCCAATATATTACTAAAATATTCTTATTACAATTTACTATTAAATACACTAATAAATAATTAAGTTTTTTTTTTTTTTGCTCTCTACACTAATCTCTGCTTTTGATATGTGAAATGTAAATTTATCAGGCAATTCAATAAAGCTTTTGTGAAAAATAAGTTATGTAGAAGAAAGTTTTCATTAGATTACAAAAATTAACCCTATATATGTTTAAAGAGTAGTGTTATTCTTACAAATTTTGTATACAAACTCATAAATATAACTGATATGATATTACTAATTTATTTGCATATCATTGCTCTTTATTAAATGAGTTAATTTACTATTTCAATCACCTTATAACACATCATTTTATATGCATGAGTTTGTATATAAAGTTTGTGAGCCTAGCATTATCCATATTTAAAATCATTATTTGTGTGCATTGGAGGGCAGGATTAAATTTCTCATCCAATATTAGTTATTTTTTATCTAATAATATTTATCATACAATTAACATATCAAAATTAAAGATCCCTCATTTGCCATTGTATGTGGACACACGAGTATAAAATTTATTTTGCAGCGCAAATGCTTGGGAATTTTATTAAGTTAGAAAATTCATTGAATTAATTACATACGAAGTCATTTCCTTCTAAATAGTTTTGTAGGATGAACTCAAACAATTGCTTTGTTTTAGTATAGAATTTAGAGGGGCAATAAAGTAGGTAGATCATTTTAAGGCAATTCAAACGTGGGGTGGGGCTATTGGCACTCAGAAAGCTACCCCAAACACTCAATAAAGATTAAAAATAAATACTCTTCTAACTTTTTTTAATACTTAAATACCTTCTAAATTAATTGAAAGTTTTAACTTAAATTTATATAGAATTATATCAAAGTTATGACATCTTTTAATATTTATTACAGATGTTTACAACCTCAACCTCTAAAGGATGTCCAACAAATCTGGTGTCTTTCTTCCTTATGTGTTAATCATGAGCCAAGTATATGTTTTTTAGGATTCCAATGAGAGAAGCTGCAAAAAGAATCAAGAGAAGAAGCTCCACCAGAGAAGAAACAAGACTCAGTTTTGGAAATAATTGAATAGGCAAAAAAAACTAAGTGTTTCTTTTTCCCCATTTGATAACTAATTCATGAACAAAGCCGCCTTCACCCATTCGAGCCTCTATTGAATTTCGCTTGCTGGTCCTGAGTAGCATTAACAAAGCAAGTGGAATGATAATTGATGGCACTATTGCTAGTACTTAGAGGCTCAAGCTAATAAATTCATAAAATAAGCACCATCAAGGGGAAGCCGAGGATAAGACGTATTTTACAGTAATTTTTAGTGGTTATTTGCTCAATAAGTCCATTTTTATCATTGATTTAAGCATCAAATTGACCACGCCCATACTCATTATTGATACACATATAGCAGCTTTTTTATGATTATAAGAGAGGAGTCCAACAACAATTTTGTGAAAGAATTAAGCTACCAAATTATTGTACAAAAAATATTAATCTCCTAAATTTATGTAGCTACATTAGATTTTTTTTTTTCTAATCATGAGTTGAGTTAGATTTAAATAGTGATTTGAGGCATATATTCATGTGACATTATTATAATATGATTGTTACATCATCAACGTTAAATAATATAATTAATTTTTGACATAAACTTCTCAAATTAGTTTATATAGCAATTTATAAGAATAGTATTATTCAATTATAATAATAGATACGAAGAACACTCTTTTGGAAAGATATACATAGCATAGTCTGATTTTATAGCGAAGAAAATTTTTATTTTCCTTGTAACAGTTTTATTACTACTACTATTACTATTATTGTGGTTTCAGTTTTCTTATAAGATCGTCTAAGTACGACATTAACCTTGTGTGATAATGTATATATTCTGACAATTAGTTGCAAAGCTTATTAAAAAAAAAAAGGAAAGAAATTAAGTAGAGCAGTACTATTTTTACAAACTATCTATATAAACTTACTTATACAAATTGATATGTCATAATTTGATTGAATGAGTGAATTTCAAATTTTAATTCCATTAATAAATGTTAATGATATAGCAATCATACAATAATGTCACATAAATTTGTATGAGTAAGTTCATATGAGTGAATAGTCTATAAAAGTAATGTCACTCGACCGAGTATAGCAAAGATTTTTTTCCGTACAACAGTGTTCATTTGTGTTTGAAATTTTTATGGTATGGGAAATGTTAAAGCTTTAGATGAACTTTTAGAATTATAGAACATTAAAATATAATACTTGGATAACGTTCTAAAAAATTTTATATCATTTAATTGTATTGATTTAGGAAATGTAAAATTTTTATTCCTATATCCTTTAATAACCTTGAATAAAAATTCAAAAAAAAATTATAGTTCTGCACTTTCATATTTAGTGAATTATATTAATAATGAAATTATGTGACGTTAAAAAATTGTATAAAAATTATATTTGGAAATATTTGACTCTAAATTAAATTAAATTTAATTGTCAAAATATTTTTCTTATAATTTTCTAAATTATTTGTGTAGCTATAATATCGTTCCAAAAATTAAATGCCTATATTATAATATAATTTCAAAATTAAAGGCCTATATAACGGTGATTTAACTCCAACTTTAACTATCCATATATATAATAATAACTCTGAAATTATTTCTAGTTACACAAGTACCAAATTTTTGGAATTACATTATTCTTTAGGGGGTTTTAAGAACCACAATAAGAAAATATTATATTTTGACAATTGAATTTAATTTTAAGGTAAATTATCTTATATCCTGGTTTATAGATATTCATGTTTTACTTTCCTAATTGATGTAATTTTATCGGTGAAAAAAGGAGCAACGACAGGTTTAATTTATATTCAATTTTTTATATACTATTCAAAGGGCAGTTCTGGAAGTTTATTAAATTAACGAGGGAGAGACCAGGGAGATAAGGGTATTTATGTCAAACGAAGCGAAACTATGTAAAGATAAGGGTATTTATGTCAAACGAAGGGAAACTATGTAAAGACCTGTTTTTGCAATTAGAACTTTAATGGCGGTCACTCTTAATTGCTCAGAAAAATGAAGTGTGCCGAGTAAGGTGTGTGGGACTGCCAGAGAGTGACAAAATCTGCCCTTTCTGAGCGTCAGTGAACAGATACACCCAGATTTCTCCTTCTTCAGAGAATCAAAGGAGGAGGACAGACAAAGATTAATATTCAAGATATCGTTCCGTTTGGTTCGTCTATCTTTTTTCATTCTTTCTTTTCATGAAACCTGTTCAGCTGATTTGCTTGCGTTGCAGAAGAAAAATCTTTGTCTCATGATTGATATAACGTATCGGATTTCTCTATGGGGCTGAAATGCTTTTGAGAGAGTAAATGTTATGGGATCGGATCAGGACTATCTTTTCTTTCTAGTTACTCGATTATTTAGTTTTCCTTTTCTTAATCTCATTCGGTTGATTGATGTGTGATTTGCTCAACTATTTGCTTTTATAGATATTTGGAAGTTAATTAAAAAGAAAACAAAAATTGTTTTCAAAAGATATATAGCTCTACGTGTTAGTGATAACTTTAAGGAGGAATGGCATTTTGTAATCATAAATTCTGTTCAAATATAATTGGCTATTTCATATGTGCTTCTAGTTCTAGACTCTATATTTATGGTAGAGCTGTACTCAACCCAAATAGCTAAATCTGTATTGATACAAGACAGAACATTTAAACCAAACCTTTTAAATTAGTCCCGAATATAATTCTGATTTGCCTTTTTTTTATTGTTTTTTTAAAGTTTATGAAGTGATACCAGTGGAACCCAGATTTTTTTTTTTTTCCTGTTTTGTAAGTGAAGTTGAGATTGTGAAATGAGAGTTTCAGTGAGATAAATTCCCTCTGGTTAATAAACCAATGATTAAAATTTTGAGTGGTTTGAGTGACTTTTAACAAGAGCCGTTAGGAGCTACATTAACAAGATAACCTGGGGAGGCCCTATGTAAAATTTTTTAATAATTTTATTTATATTAAAGTTATCTAGGCCCTAGAATCTGGAGAGGAAGGCCTCATGTAAAAAATTTTAAAAAATTTTATTTATTTTAAAAGTTAGCGAGGCCCCAGAATTTGAAGAGGAAGGCCCCATGTAAAAAAATTTTAAATAATTTTATTTATTTTAAAAGTTCCTAGGCCCCAGAATCTGGAGGGGGAGGCCCCATGTAAATTTTTTTAATAATTTCATTTTATTTTAAAATTTTAATATAAATAAATGTCAACATAAAAATAACAAAATTTTTATTTTTATTATTTAATTTATTAATAGGCCCACCGGCCATTCCAAATTACTATAACTTATTGTTTGATATTTTAATATTTTATTAATCTTAGATTATCATTCATATTATTAATTTGTTCATATTTTTTATAATTTTATTTATTTATTTATTGTACTTATCTTTTATTTTGTGTTTGCTTGTTGTTAATTAGTAATTTAGTTTTAGAAATCTAATAAATTGCTACTAACCAAGTTGAATGCAATTACTAAGCCAAATGTGCAGCGTGCTCTTCCAGTCTTCCTTAAGCTTTCTAACCAATTTCTTTTTGTTTTATATTTTAATATTTTTATTAATTTTAGATTATTGTCAATATAATTAATTTATTCATTTTTTATAGCTATTATTTTATTTATTTATTTGTAGTTATTATTCATTTTGTGTTTGCTTGTTGTTAATTAATAATTTAGTCTTAGAAATCTTAGAAGTGGCTACTAGAAAATATTAGTCAAGATATGAAAAACCTAAGAAAAAAAAAGAAAATCATAAAAATTAATTGAATCCAAAAAGGAGCTCTTGATAAATTTATAGTTTATCGAAAAAGAAATAGCAGAAAAACTTGAATATAAAGATTTAATTAATAATTTTGCATCTCAAAAGATAACAAAAATTAATTTTAGTTAAAATATATTTTTTAAAAATTAAATTTATAATTATTTTAATTAAATATAAAAGGTTCAACTTATAAATTTCACCTTGGACCCCAAAAACCCTTGAGCCGGCCCTAACCAGATTGAGTAGTCAGTTACTATCTTTATAGTCTTCAAGTTCAAGGCTCCTAGGGACTCAAAACCAATCGTGAGTTTGTCTTTGTTTGAATTCAGTCCGCTGGAAAAGACCCAAGAGTGGGTTTCAGGCCCATTCCTTCCCCTCGCAATGTCCTCTATCATTGGCGATTACGATATTGGTGCCTCTGTGGCTCACGAGAGCAAGCACTTTTTATGCTGAGGACACAGTGAGTCAGTGACACAGTAATACCAAATGATCAACTGTCCAAATGGAAACATATACTTGTGTTCTCCAAACTGTATGCAAGTAGTAGCATGCATTACGTTCTACGTTAAAAGAGTTGATTTATTATGATTTTTATTGAAATATCAATTTCAAGCGTGACTAAACTAATTCCCTCTTAGGACATAAACAAGCAAAGATATTTCTGTCTTGTCCTTTTAAGGGAAATGTAACTTACTTCGGAAGATAGAGTTTTAGAGAATTGATATTTTTATCTTGTGCCGAATCTTGTACCATTGTATTCGTTCTAGGTGAGGCAAAGTTAATATCTTGTTGGCGTTGGAGAACTGCAATCTGCAGTCTTTCTAAAACAACATATACAGGAGCTACCCTGTGGAAGATAATTTCTGGCGTCGAACAGTCAGTAAAATGTTAATCTAGCATGGATCACTTGATTGTCGACAAATAAAAACTTTGGGTGTCCTATGATACGAATAGTCATAAATTTTATAAATTGAAAATCAAAAGACAAAATAAGAGATGACACACGTTTTACCAATGAAAATGAGAAATTATTAACTATATTACGTACAGAATTGTGTTCATGGAGGCAGTTTCACTACTGACGAATATATGATAGCTTCTCATTTCTAGCAGTCACCGCCTTTTTTTTTTGGCGGGTGTAACATGTTGTGTATCTTGATAATAAGCCCTTTCTGGGGATATTCAATTTTTTTTACAATATTTGCAGGATGGGTGCAGTATTTAGCATGCCGGCAGGCGAGTAGGCTGTTGCTACAGCGGTTGATCCTTACACAAAGATGTCAACTTCATTTGTAGATGGTTTTATCACCAATTTGGCTATGTGAAGAATATAACCGGTAACCTTGCTGATATTCAAAGTGGAGAGATATCTCTATGTGATATAGAGAAGGAAATAAATGATGACGCGGACAGAAACGAAAAAACTATTGAGGATTAAGCGCAACTGTGAAACCTGGCTCAAAAAGGTCGACAGATGAAAGGTAATATCCAAACTTTGAAGGACAATTATAATAACACCAGCAAATCTTGCTGTGGCCTCTGCCCCTTCTCTAAACTGTGGAGGCTTGGCAGAAAAATCATGAATAAGACAGAAGAGGTAAGAGATCTAAAAGGTGATATTGACCCGACGAATGTATTGTCTGAGAGGCCACATATACTGAGCTTGTGGAAATGCTGCAGAAATGCCAGAGAAATGATGAATTGAAGAGAATTTGAAGATGGGTACCAGAGTTGGAAAAACTACAATAATGGAATTAATGATGCTGTCGGAAAGTCACGTTAATTGGATCAAACTTTGTTGATAACCGTCGGACATTATAACATGAAGTAGAGAAGGATATACAAGAACTGTTAAATTTAAATGCAGAGGGATGCACCGATCTCCAAAGTGAACAGTGGCGGATCTGTTCCTGAGCCCCATGAGTAAAAAAAAAGAAAAATTCACTATATTTTCTTTAAAACATTAACAGAATAATTATAAAATAATAAATTTCCTAAGTGGTCTCTCCGTCTCGTTTATTTGATATAGTTAAATATAAAAATATAAATGATATTTTAATCAGTGGGTTCAAAAATTTTTTGTTGTTATTATATTAAATCAATTAAATTACTTTTAAATTTTATGAAATAGGGAAGCAATACTTCCTAATTAAATAATAAAAAAGCTTTATTTGAAACTATTTCCTATGTTAATAATAATTACCCTATATAAGGAAATGTCATTCACTTTTTTTTTAATCATTTACTAATAAAGAAAAGAAGATCAATTGCATTCAAATTTGTTAATTTATAGAACAATAGTGCTTATATTTTCTTCTCCAATTTGTACTATAATTAATGATCATTTACAACTATTCATATAGTCAAGATTAAGCTTTGTCATAAATATAGGGTGATCACTTTCTCATAAATTTTTTGATTACGTATATTGAAAATTTTAATATATAATAAATTATAGAAAGCATTCAAGCTTCAGAGAATGTCAGAGTTACTTTCTAATGTATTATTAAGTGGATTCAATTTTAATACGATTATTATAATTTTTCTTTTACAAATTGTTAAGATTAATAATGTTATATTCTAAATTGTATAATTTTATTTATTGATATATTTTTTATTCTTAATCTATAATATATCTTTTTACGACTCAGCTTTTCCAGAAGTTTAATCTGCGTCTACCACTAAAAGACTAGACATGATATCTGAATGGTTGAGTGAGAAGAGCTATCTACCTGATGCTTGACGATCTTTCTGCAAAAATTGATTTAAGGAAAATTGGCATTCATCATAATCATAGATGTGGAAGAGCGATATTTGCATGTAGACACATAGGCATCTATGGGCAAGCAGATCAGCATATCAATGTAATAGGATTGTCTGGGAAAGATGCTGAAAAGTTGTGGGAAATAGTGGGTGAAGATTTGAAGTATAATCCAGAAATTCGAGCAGTGGCAAAGCAAATCATGGGTTTCTATGGTGGTATTCCACAACTAATAAAATTGATTGTAACTGGCTTGGAAAACCATAATAGCCCACAATTATGGCAAGATAAATGGGTTCAGTTAGGTTCACCTACAAATGATCTAAAGCAAAAATTGGATGAATTTTACGAGCCCTTTAAGCTTCATTGTGGAGATGTGGGCACAGTTGACCGGTCTCACTATTTATATTTGTCAATATTTCTCGCTCAGACCTTTAATTTAGATCATTCAACATATATATTGGATTCAAATATTTTGTCATACTACTGTAGTGATTGTTTCATTTCATATCTATCTTATACTTGATGGAAGAAATTATTGAGGCTGGCATTGTATGGAATTTTGGGCTTTCCCTAAATTGAAGAGGTTGGAACTCAGTCATCTACCAAAACTGTCTACATTTGCAGTAACGAGTCATTGACATGTAATTCCTATATTTTTAAAATCTTTCTTTTTTTAGATTAATTTTTTAAGATTTTATAACTGTAACTTGGTTTAGTTTATTTTTTACTCTCAAATTTATAAAATTCCAATGTTTGTATAAGACTTTGTCCCTTATATTTTAAGACAAAATTACTATATTAGTCCATTTAATTTATAATAACTTAATTTTCAATATTAATATTTTTATATAATCATAAATTATATTTATCTTTTGCCCACTCTAAACTATGTATCTGCTACTGTTGTAAGTTTCTTGTTAGTCAAATAATTGTTTTAAATTGAAAATTGGTCATTTGCCATTGTATGTACACACTATCTGTGAGCATAAAACTTATTTGGCAGCACAAATGCTTGGAATTTTATTAAGTTTGAAAAGTCATTGAATTAATTACCAAATCATTTCCTTTTAAATGGTTTTTTAGGATGAACTCAAACAGTTACTTTGTTTTAATATAGAATTTAGGGGGCAACAAATTAGGTAGATGCATCGTTTTAAGGCAATTAAAAATTGATTGCAAAATTACCTTAACAAATGAACCGATAGTGGAATTGATTAATTAATTATATTAAAGCTTCTTAGTAGCTGTGGCCCTCCTATGGTTCTTACTGGTTGGTGATCGTGCTTCACGTTATTACATGGGTTAAAGTCAAAAAGTTATAAGCTGTAGTTATTGTTTGAAAGAATTATGTAAACAGATCAAGATTTATTTTTCATTCATTGACTGCATTGTACACACCAGACCTGTGTTTATATATACAGACTTTTTAACAACCTTGCTGACATGGCATTTTTATAACTGACTCTTGCTGACTTGTACATTATTGTAAATTGACTCTATTAACCTCTGCAACTAACTTCTTTTCGCGCCAACACTCTCCCTCAATTCGAACCTCTGTAACTGATTTCTTTTGCGCCAACACTCCCCCTCAATTCGAACTGGGAGCTTCTACTCAGGAGAATTGGAGTCAGCTATGCTTTGTTGGTTTTCCAAGTAACTTTTCCGTGAATCAATGCCAAGCTTCTCTCTGAGCATCTGAAATCTAACTCCTGATAATGGTTTAGTTAGTATATCAGCTGTTTGATATTCAGTAGATATGTGCCTGACTTCCAGCTGTCCAGACACTACTTTTTCTCTGATAAAATGCAGATCAATTTCAATGTGTTTAGTCCTTGCATGGAAGACTGGATTTGCTGCAAGTGATTCAGCTCCTTTGTTATCACACCAAATTACAGCAACTCCACTTAGTTTGATGCCAAGTTCATTCATCAAACTTTGCAGCCACAGAATTTCGGCTGCAGCTTGTGCCAGACTTCTATATTCTGCTTCTGTAGATGATCTGGCTACAACTTTCTGCTTTTTGGCAGACCAGTAGACTAAATTGCTTCCAAGATATACACAGCAGCCTGAAGTTGATCTCCTGTCGTCTACTGAACTTTCCCAGTTTGCATCACTGAATGCAACTAGATCAATTGTATTCATAGGCTTATATAAGAGACAGTAATCAGCAGTCCCTTTCACATATCTTAATATCCGTTTGCAGGCTTGCCATTGTGCTTGTGTTGGTGACTGAAGGAATTGACTGAGTTTGTTGACAGCAAATGAAATATCAGGTCTGGACATTGATAGATATTGCAAGCCCCCCACAATGCTTCTGAATGTAGTTGGCTGTTCAAATGGACCACTGTCATTAGATGATAATTTCTGATTTGTGATCATAGGTGTTTGAGTGTGTTTGGCCTCCAGCATATTGCATTTTCTTAGTAAATCCTCTGCATATTTCTTTTGTGACAATAATATAGTATTTTTCTGTCTATATACTTCGAATCCAAGGAAGTAGTGAACTTCAACCAATGTTTTGAGTGAAAAATCTTTGTTTAAGTCATTAATAACTTGCTGAAGTTGATGATGATCACTCCCTGTCACCAGTATGTCATCCACATAGACTAGTAGTAGTGTAATTTTATCTTGATTCTTATAGACAAATAAGCTTGTATCAGCTCTGGACATTTGAAATCCCCACTGAATTAGTGCACCTTTGAGCTTATCAAACCAAGCTCTAGGTGCCTGTTTTAAACCATAAAGTGATTTATGCAGTTTGCAAACATAACCTGGATTGTTTGAGTTGACAAATCCTTCTGGTTGATGCATAAACACTGTTTCCTGTAGATCACCATTTAGGAAGGCATTATTGATGTCAATGTGTTGAATGGACCAACTGAATGTGACAGCAAGGGAGAAGACTACTCGGATGGTCGATGGTTTGATCACTGGGCTGAAAGTTTCAGAGTAATCAATTCCTGGTTCTTGCTGAAATCCTTTGGCCACTAATCTGGCTTTGTATCTCTGTATAGTGTTATCTGCATTGTACTTGATTCGAAAAATCCATTTGCAGTCAACTACATGTGATGCTTCTTCTGGTTTGACTAGTGTCCAGGTTTGATTTGCCATGAGAGCATTGTATTCTGCTTCCATGGCCTTTTTCCACTGATGATTAGCAAGGGCTTGAGCCACTGATGAGGGTTCAGTTTCTGTGAGACTATCAATGGAATATGCTTTTGGTTTAAAAATTCCTGCTTTAGCTCTAGTTATCATTGGATGAGTACTAATTGAAGGAGCTGCAGTATTTAACTTAGGTGATGAGGAATTTAAATGTGAAGAGGTATCTGATAAAGAGGATTGAGAAGGTGACCTGGAGGGTGTTTCAGAAACTGGAGAGGAACCAGTGTTTTGTTGGTTGTGATCAGCTGATTATTGTTCAGTTGGAGTGGATATAATAGAGTGTCTTTTACTTGTTGTAGGAGTTGCTAATTCAGTGGGAGGAGATAAGTGGTTTGCAACATGAGGTAGCCACCATGTAGAATTTTCAACTCTGACTGGTGATGTGAATTCAGCATTGGTTTGTAGAAATTGTTCAGCTGCAAAAGGGAATTCTGTCTCATGAAAAGAGACACTTTTTGATATGTATATTCTGCCTGATGGATGCAGACACAGATAGCCTTTGTGTTTGCTGCTGTAGCCTATAAACACACATTTTGTAGTGTGAAAGGCAAATTTATGATGATTATAGGCTCTGAGATGTGGAAAGCATGCACATCCAAACACTCTCATCATATTGACATCTGGTTTTTGTTTGAAAATTTTCAGAAATGGTGAAGCTTGTGATAAAACTGGAGTTGGCAATCGATTGAGTAGGAATGTGGCAGTGTGAAATGCATGCCACCAGAAACTAAGAGGTAAGGAGCTTTGAGCCAGTAAAGTTAGGCCTATCTCCACTACTGTCCTATGCTTCCTTTCTATTTTTCCATTTTGTTGATGGGCATGAGGACAGGGATGTCTGAATATGATGCCAATTTTATGGAGAAATGATGCAAGAGGCCTGAACTCTCCTCCCCAATCTGTTTGCAAGCATTTCAGTTTTGTATTGAATTGCCTTTCTACCAGCTGTAAGAATGCTGGAAAAATGCTGGAAACTTCACCTTTGGCATGCATTGGATAGATCCAGCAGTACCTGCTATAGTGATCAACAAATAGAAGGTAGTATTTATATCCATCAATTGACATGACAGGAGCTGGTCCCCATACATCAGCAAATACAATTTCAAGTGGGCCAGAGACAGTGGATGAAGAAGCTGGATAATGAGATTTGCATTGTTTTCCAAGTTTACATGAATCACATACCAACACTTTATTGCCAGAACATGTAAAATAGCCAGTTTGTTTGGCAAATTGAAATAACACTGAACTACCAGGATGTCCTAATCTCTGGTGCCACAGTACTTCAGCTGGAATGGATTGTTGCATAGAACATTTATTTGTTGTACATGAAAATAAGGACATGGGACTGTTATATGAGGTCTTCAAGCAGCTAAAGTTTGCTGGATCTTCTGAGAATTGTGTGACTTTGTCCTTTACATAGCAAACAGAGGAATGAAACTCTACCATTACTGAATTATCTTGAATCAATCTGGAAATACTCATTAAATTCTTTGTTATAAGAGGTGCATGCAGAACCTTTTTTAATTTCAGAACTTGATTATGATCAGTAGTGCTAATAACTGCAGAACCAATGTGTAGGATGGGAATGAAATTACCATTTCCCACTTGAATTTTCTCTAAACCTTGATACTCCTCTTTTACAGTCAGATTGTTGAGATTGGATGTGATGTGGTCAGTGGCTCCAGTGTCCAGATACCAGGAAGGATCAGTGACAGTGTTTTGGTTTGCAGCATTTGAGGCCACATATGCTTGAGAGTTGGCCTGATTTGTATACTGAGCAGCATTGTTTGATGCATTTCCTGATGCATTATAGTTGGTTGGAGGACCCTGAAAGCTTATATCAAAACGATGGTAGCATTTTAAGGCAATATGGCCTGTTTTCCCACACAATTGACATACTACTCGACCATTGCCTCTACTGAAGGTTCTATCACCTGATGTTCTTCCTTTACCTCTTCCTCGAAAGTTCTGATAGGGCTGCTTAAAATTTTGAGAACTAGAACCATAATTCTGAGATGATCCTATGTTTCTAGCGAACAATGCATTGTGATCACTGGAAATTGTGTTAGCTGTGTGGTGCTGAGCAAGCCTCAGTTCATAACTCTGTAGTTGGTATTGTACTTCTTCTAATGATGTGTTTCCTAATTTGGAATTAATGTTCACTACTATAGCATCGAATTCAGGTCCCAAACCATCTAAAACATGCAGTAACAGATCTGAATCTTTGATTTCAGAACCAATTGCAAACAATGTGTTAGCAATTCCTTTCATTTTAAGAAAGTAATCAGCTATTGACATGGATCCCTTTTTTGTAGTTTGCAACTCATGTTTAAGATGCATAGAACGTGCTCTAGATTCAGTATAAAACAGTTTTTCCAGTGTGTTCCAGAGGTGAAATGAAGAATGACAGCGAACAACATAACCAAACATGGATTCTGTAATTGAGGATAGCAACCAACTGAGTATGAATTTGTCAATTCTTTTCCAGATTAAGAACTCAGGATTGGATTGATTAACAGCATCAATATTATTTGTAACTGAATTAAGATTTGCATAATGAGAAGGACACTGCTTATCTCCATTTATGTAGCCTTCCAGATCGTAGGCTTCCAATGTTGGCAGCACTTGTGATCTCCAGTAGCCATAGTTTCCACGGTGAAGCTTGATCGAGAGAGATGGAAGAGTGGAAGGAAGATTAATCAGAGGCATGGATTTTGAGTTTGTTGTTTCTTGATTCTGAGTCGAGCTGGCAGCACTGCTTTCAGGATGTAGTGAATCTGTGTTTGTGTGGTTGTGAGTGTTTCTTGGAAAATTTGAGTTTCCAGGAAAATTTTGTGTTTGGTTAGCCATGAAGCTCTGATACCATGAAAGAATTATGTAAACAGATCAAGATTTATTTTTCATTCATTGACTGCATTGTACACACGAGACCTGTGTTTATATAAACAGACTTTTTAACAACCTTGCTGACATGGCATTTTTATAACTGACTCTTGCTGACTTGTACATTATTGTAAATTGACTCTATTAACCTCTGCAACTAACTTCTTTTCGCGCCAACACTCTCCCTCAATTCGAACCTCTGTAACTAATTTCTTTTGCGCCAACATTGTTGTAAGAGAATTGATTGTTAGAAACTGGTATTACTGTTAGATTATTTGATTTGTTGATCAATATAAGATGGTCAATAAGTTTCCCATAATTCAAAGTAAGTCCTCATGAAAGCCGGCAATTTTTATCTCTACAGATTATCTTCACAAATTTTAGTCAAATGTCTTCAAAGATGGAAACCCAACTCGGTATCTTCCCGCTCTACTTCATCCAAGCAACACTTTTCTGCCTTGATCTCTAGTATATAAAGTTTTTTTAATCCTGGAATCAAAACCAATCTTATTCAACATTTCAATAAAAGTCTATTATTAAATTCATTTGATGAATAATATGGATTATGGAGATACATTAAAATTTTGCAGTTATGTCTAAAAGCTAAACATGATTTTTAAGAACAAATTATATGTATTTATATTATATGATTGATATTATAGATATAGTATCAGTGTCCATACTATGATTTTGACTAGGGAATGAAAACAAATACTTTGCTTGGACTAATTAGTGAAGGGTTGTAAATGTAAACTATAACATGAAAGTAGTTGGGTGGAAGGTGATACGGAATAGACAGGTTAACAGTCTATCTCTTGTCTTCATTCATTTACTATTCCTTTTCCCAAGTCATTTAAAACTCAATTTTGAATTGTCAAAGGTAGAAAAATTAATTAAGTATTAAAGGCAAGTTGTTGTTTACTGGAAAGAAATCTTTGCCGAGTCCTTATCGGACAAATTAATTCATGCATAGGAGGAATCACAAGTCATAAGTCAACATGACTGAGTGTGAGTTTGACTCTTACTGCTGTATAACATCTTTTATTTCACAACTAATTATAATTATTTTGATATTTGATAAACTCTTTTAAAATTTATTATTCAAGAAGTTATCATACCAAAAATCTAATTTTATATCAAATCATAAAAATAGATAGAGGGTAACTTTTAAAAATTGATTTTGAAAAGCTAAAATTTTGATAAATCAAAATATTAAAATTATTCTATTCAAATAATAAAACTCCAAAAATATCCTTTAATATAAAATTTTTAAATTAATAATTAATTACTATATTACAAAATACAAAATTATTAAGATTCATTTTGTTAACTTCATTTCTGTAAAAATAAAATAGTGGTTGTCGTCAACTGTCAGTTGTGCGGCGCGTTTGACCACACTGCCACCATCAAAACATTCATCATCGATCGATATGCTAAGATCCATTCACGTCATTGTCATTCAAGTCTAAGTCTCTTGTGAATGGGATCAGACGTTTAAAATTTCATTTAAATTTTTATATTTTTATAAAAATTGTATAAAAATATAAATGAATATATAAAAGTTGAAAATAAAAATATAAAAATTATAAATGAATCTTTCTATACTATTTACAACTTTTGTTTGGTTTACAATAAAAATTATAAATAAATCTTTATATAATATTTATAACTTTTATTCTATTTGTAATTTTTATATACTTATTTATAATTTTTATATAAATTTTTATAAGAGGTATCTGTATATTTGATGTACCTAAACATTTCCCTTCATCTGAGAAAGTATAGCGATAGAGATACGGTTTTGTGGCAGCAGAGGAGAAAGAATACGGGTCGAAGATGTCAGCGAAAGAAGACAAGATGTGAGTTGTTAGGATATCTATTTTAAAAAATTTTCCTCTGTTTGACGAGGTACAGTGATATAGATAAGGCTTTATGGCAGTAGAGGAGGAAGAATACGAGTTGAAGATAACAGTGAAAGAAAGATGTGATGTGAGTTATTAGGATATCTATTTTAAAATCTGAATTTCGATTTCATAAACGTAATAATATTAATAGATTAAGATGATATTTTAACTCAGATTTGATCTATTCTAATCTTTGGACAAATTACTTCAATTCATTGGTCTACATGTTTAAACCTACCTTTAATTTATAGTCATTGTCACCATGTGAATGATTGACAAGCAGTAAATTTTTTCTATCATCTCATGACAAATATAAAGAAGAAGGCCACAATAAATGTTAAAAATTTTTCACAGAAGTTTTGTAGAAGTACTCTTTTGGATCGAATTATATGACATGAATAAATTAGAATTTTCCATTTAATTGGGTTTCTATGAACTTTACAGGATATGATTGTCCGACATATCTATGGTTAAATTAGATGCTTTTGATATTTTAATTTTTATTATCTTTCTGAGCTTTGAAGGAAATTGACGCCAATATTAAGGTGAGTTACACTTAGCTTCTAAGGTTAATTTGTTAAAAAAAAAAAGTAAGATCAATCTTATGTTTCATAAAACTAAAACAATAATATAAGATATCTAATCAATTTATAAAATTCTTTTATAGATATTCAATATTGTATAATATTTTGACAACATATTATTATTATAAAATTATTTACTTGTCATAAAATTTTTCTATTTAATAATATTAGATTACATGACAATAATTTTTATAGTTGGCTTATTGTATATGTAGGATTAATAAATCTAGAATTATCTTCCTTATCCTCTGTTAAGTAATGACAAAACGTCGTGAAATCAAGAGCAATGGAAACTTTTTTAATGATTTGAAAAACAACAAAAATAATATTATGACGGTCAAAGTATAGATTTGTTTGAGATATCGGAATTGCATAGAATTTGGAGCTTACCCTAAATTGAAGAGGTTGGAACACAGTTATCTACCAAAACTGTCTACGTTAATTGCAATGACGATTCATTGATTCGGAATTCCAATATTTTTAAAATGTTTTATTCTTTAGATTAGTTTCTTAAGATGTTATAACTATAACTTGGTTTTTTTTTTTTTACTCTCAATTTTATAAAATTCAAATGTTTTTATAAGACTTTGTTGCTTATATTTTAGGAAAAAATCACTATATTGGTCCATTTAATTTACAATAACCTGATTTTCAATATTAATATTTTTATGTAATCATGGATTATATTTATATTTTGCCCACTCTAAACTAAGTTTCTTGTTACTCAAATAATTGTTTTAAATTGAAGATTGGTTTTTTGCCATTATACGTGCACACTATTTGCAAGCATAAAAACTATTTGGCAGCACAAATGCTTTGGGAATTTTATTGAGTTTGAAAAGTTATTGAATTAATTACCAAATCATATCCTTTTAAATAGTTTTTTTAAGGATAAACTCAAACAATTACTTCGTTTTGGTACAGAATTTCTGGGACAATAAAGTACCGATGCATCGTTTTAAGGCAGTTAAAAATTGATTATAAAATTACCTTAACAAATGAACTGATATTGGAATTGATTAATTAATTAAATTAAAGCTTCGTAGCAGCTGTGGCCAGCCTACGGTTCGTACGGGCGGTGGCAGAACTGCGCTATGCCCTAGGGGACGAGGATCCCTCCAGGCTTTCAAAAAAAATTTAAATAGCCCAGATGTTTAAAATTTTTATGATAAAGCTTTTATCTTAAGCTTTTTGTCATAAAATTTCTTTCGGTCCTTCCATAATCATAGTCTCTTAATAATGATAGAATAACCATGTCAAGTTAAATAGGCTCAAAATCTTTATGCCATTTAATTTAACTAATTAAATATATTTTCTTAATATTTTACTTAGCTTTTGTCTAAGCAAATGATATTATTATTAATTAAAAGAAACACAAATTGAAGATTTGAGTTAAAAGTTTGCATAATATATTATTTTTTATTAATCTTTTCAAAATTTATAATTATACTTCATTTTTATAGTTTAGTTATTGAGAGTTGATAATTTGTTTAAAAAATATAAATTTCCTTTTTTTTAGAATTTGTAAGAATATGTACTATTGACAAACATTTATTTAAATTACTCAATTTATATTTACCTACGAGATTTAAAAAAAGTTCAATTCTATAATGCATTTTAATTTAATTAAATTATCATGTTTTTGTTTTTTCTTTTACATTATACAAACTTAATAAGAATTTATTATGATTTTATTCTTAATCGGGTCACACCCCTAAGATCTAGATCTTGGATCCGCCATATGTACTGGGTAGTGATCGTGCTTCATGCTATTATATTGGGTTAAAATTAAAAAATTGTAAGCTATAATTATTGTTGTAAGAGAATTGATTCTTAGAAACTGGTATTACTGTTAGATTATTTGATTTGTTGATCAGTATAAGATAATCAATAAGTTTCCCATGATTCAAAGTAAGTCCTCATGAAATCCTGCAATTTTTATCTCTACAGATTATCTTCACAAATTGTAGTCAAATGTCTTCAAAGATGCAAGCCCAACTCAGCATCTTCCCCCTCTAGTTCATCCAAGCAACTCTTTCCTGACATGATCTTTTTTTTTTTTTTTTTCCTAGAATCAAAACCAATCTTGTTCAACTTGCACCAACCGGAGACAAAATTAAGCTTAGAATTGTCAACAAAGTTCTATTATTAAATTCATTGGATGAATAACATCGATTATGGAGATACATTAAAATTTTGCAGTTATGTCTAAAAGCTAAACATGATTTCTAAGAACAAATTATATGTATTTATAGTATACGATTTATATGATTTTGACTAGGGAATGAAAACAAATACGTTGCTTGGACTAATTAGTCAAGGGATGTGAATGTAAAATATAATATGAAAGAAATTGGGTGGAAACTGATACAGTATAGACGGGTTAACAACCTATCTCGTCTTCATTCATTGACTTCGCTTTTCTCAGGTCATTTAAAACCCAATTTCGAATCGTCAAAGGTACATAAATTTATTAAGTATTAAAGGAAAGTTGTTTTCCGGAAAGAAATCTTTGCTAAATCCGTATCAGACAAATTAATTCATGTAGAGGAGGACTCCCAAGTCAAAAGTCAAGTTGGCTGAGTGTGCGTCTGGTTGTATTATAAGAAAAGTAAAAATAGATGACTGATACTCTATGATAAAATTTGTTATATCATCAAAAGATGACATAATGATGATAGAATTATACTCTATCAAAAACTTAATGATATTCATGTGATATATTTTTTGTCTATCAATAATTGATGATAGAACAGTGATAGAAATTAACTCTATCAAGAATTTTGTGATAGAAATTTTTTATTGACCCTGTCTGACCAAATTTTAAATTAATATTTTACTAATTATGAGCAAAAAAACATAATTTTGTTAATAAAATATACAATATAAAATGGTGCGTTTTATCCTTAATATATGACAAAACAATATTTTTCCTTTGGGAAATTGAAAAAATGGACATAATTAGTGACCCTTAGTGAAATTTGGACACATCCTGAAAAATTTTCATGCCATAGACACTTTCTCGACAAACAGACTAAAATACCCTTATGTATTCAATTTATTCTTAAAGCCTTATTTCCCTCTTCTCGAAACCCCTTGACTCTTTATTTCTGAAACCCCTCGACTACACTCAAAACGCAAACCGAGACAAGCATCCTCTGAGGATAGAAGTAAGACGACGTAGAATGATTTATTTGATTTTTTTCTGTTTTGTTAGATTTGGGTTAGTTTTTAGAGAATTTGAATTAGGGATTTGGGTTTCCGTCAGATTTGTGAACTTATTCTGTGTTTTTAGAGATAAATCTAGTGTTATTAGGTGATTTTTGTGGTTTGATGTGTATGAAAACTGTGAAAACCAACGGGCTTGGTCGCGAGGTAGACGATGGTCGAGTGTCTAATATCCGACACATCTCGACGTGCTGTCAAGATGTGTCGGATATCAGACACTTAACATGTCGGATGATAGTGAAAACAATTTTGTCGGGTGTCGGATACATCATTCGAAGAGTTTACAATGTCGGATTCAAGATCCGACACTCAACAAAATTGTTTTCTCTTTCATCCGACATGTCGAGTGTCGGCTATTCGACACATCTCGAGTGTCGGATGAAGAATCCGACACTGTAAACTCTTCTATTATGTATCCGACACTCGAATCTGACACTCGACAAATTGCTCACTTTCATCCGACACTAGATGTGAGTGAAAACAATTTGTCGAGTGTCGGATACATCATCCGAAGAGTTTTGTAAAATGTTGGTGAGCAGAGATGAGTCATCATCAACTAGTGAATATCAACTTATAATCAAAATGTGTTTGAGTTAATCAAGCAATGAATGTTCCTCAAACTTAACAATTTAAGGATTATTCGAGTGTCGGATTCTGTAAACTCTTCGGATGATGTATTCGACACTCGACAAATTATTTTCACTTTCATCCGACACTAGATGAAAACAATTTATCGAGTGTCAGATTCGAGTGTCGGATACATCATCTGAAGAGTTTTATAAAATGTTGTTAAGCAGAGATGAGTCATCATCAACTAGTGAATATCAACTTATAATCAAAATGTGTTTGAGTTAATCAAGCAATGAATTGTCGAGTGTCGAATTCGAGTGTCGGATATATCATCGAAGAGTTTATAGTGTCGGATGATCCGACACTCGAGATGTGTCGAATCTTTTTATATGGAACCTCATATAATAGAGGACGAAAAGCCATGGTTTTATGACTTGAAGAGATATCTAGAAAAAAGGATTTTGCTTGAAGAGGCCAATAAGAAAGATAAGGCTGTGTTACAAAGGTTGGCCCAACAATTTACTTGTCATAAGGAGTTGATGTACAAAAGGATGCTAGAAGAGATGCAATTGAGGTGTGTCGATGAGAGAGAAGCAAGAAGGCTTGTGGAAGAAATCCATAGTGGTGTACGTAGGCCACACATGAATGGGCTAGTACTTACGAAAAAAATAATGAGGCAAGGCTTTAATTGGCTAACTATAGAGACAGATTGTGTCCAGTTTGTAAAGAGGTGTCACCAATGTCAGATCAATAGAGATTTGATTCACTAGCCACCTTTGGATCTACAAGGGATGACAGCACTATGGCCTTTTGTTGCATGAGGCATCGACATAATAGCGAATAAGGCGTCAATCTCTAATGGGCATCGATATGTGGTGGTGGCAATTGAGTACTTCACCAAATGGATAGAAGCTGAGTCCAATAGTAAGTTAGGGACAAAGCAGATGGCGAAGTTTATCAAGAAGAATATCGCATGCGGATTTGAAGTATCACATTATCTTGTAACTGACAATAGGGTCTAGTTTCAAGCAGAAACTAAGACCTTGTTCGAGAGGTATGCAATTAAACACCATAAGTCGTCTCCATATAGGCCACAAACAAATGGAGCAGTAGAAGCAGCCAATAAAAATATTAAGAAGATGTTGGCCAAGGTGGTACAAACATATAAATATTGGGCAGAGAAGTTGTTATTTGTGTTATGGGGTTATAGAACAACACCCAGAAGTTCAACAGGTATGACGCCCTTCTAGTTGGTATATGGTTCAAAAGTAGTCCTACCAATTGAGATAGAAATAAAATCAGTGAGGGTTCTGATAGAGGCAGAAATTTTTTGACGGGGAGTGGATTCATAATAAACGTGAATTATTGACATTGATTGATGAGAAAAGAATGAAGGCCAGATATCACATGCAACTATATCAGAAACAAGTTGCTCGAGCCTTTAACAAAAGAATAAAGGCAAGGAAGTTCAAAGAAAGGGAGTTAGTCCTTGTAGACACTAAATTTTTTAGGCTCAATGAGGGAATGAAGATGAATGTCGAGCAATGAAAATGACCAAAATGCCATTGAAGATCAAGAAGAGAAGGCTAAGAAGAAGTTGGTGAAGAGTCTGGAAAACTAACATGTGACTTTGAAAAATCACTAGAAATTAAACCGGGAGGAATCTGTTGATGAGTCATATACCGTTGTGAAGCTACGGGCATCTAGTTTTCATGGAAATTTATAGATCATGAATTAGAGTTGAATTCCAAAAGTTATGTGCGATCGAAAGAAAAAAGGTTTGAAGGGATTGTATCAAAGATGCTAAAAGAGGAAGGGGCCGAAAGGAAATTAGTTGACCGGCCATTTGACAGCCGCCTGTGTATTATCAAATGGTTGGGCGTCCATCAGATGGCCACTCGACTGTCTAGAGATGGTGGCCCAGCCCTCTTAGGTTTATTTTTGAAAGTTAGCTTAAAAAACTTCTTTTTTTATCTGCACCCCTCTCCTACATCTAGCCATTCCACGGACAGCGAGCACCATAAGCTAAGCCATTGCTACATCTAGCCAAGCTGACACCATATGGTAAGCTATCTTATCTTGTTTTGTTGCTAAATTGAGTCAGCGTAGTGGACCCACTATCTTTGTTTTTTCAAATATCATTAAACGTTTCCTTTGCTCTTGATTTCACAACTTTTGTCGTTACCTAAGGCAGGATAAGGAAGATAATTTTAGATTTACTAATCCCCACATATACAATAAACCAATTATAAAAATTATTATCATTTAATCTAGTATTATTAAATACTAAAAATTTATGATAAATAAATAATATAATAACAATATGGTGTCAAAAATTATAAAATATTACAATAGATGATGTTACATCAACAACTTATTTATAACCATTTTTATACAATCTGATTTTATAACTTATCACTACGTGAGTAAAAAATAAAAATAAATTAAATATGTTAAATTAAATAACATAGTAATTACTCAATTAATGATATCTTACTAAGTTTTATTAAAATTTAGTTGTAAATGAGTTGTATGTCTAACATTATTATATTAAATTTTTATAAAAGAAATTTTATAAATTGATTGTATATATATCCTATATTATTGTTTTAGTTTTATTAAACATAAGATTGGTCTTACTTTTTTTTTTTTCTTAAAACCAATAAACCTTAGAGGCTAAGTGTCACACCTTAACACTGGGGACAACCGGGCAATTTCCCATAAATTCAAAGCTCAGAAAGATAATAATAACTAAAATACAAAAAAAAAAAAAAAATCTAATTTACCCATAGATTTGTGGACACGCATTTCCTGAAAAGTTAACAGAAACCAAATTAAAAAGAAAAATCTAATTCATTCATGCCTTATGTCTTTTGTGAAAAAGTTCAACATTTATCGCTACAAGGCCTTCTTCTCCACATTTGTCACAACATGATGGAAACAATTTACCACTTGTCATTCATTAATGACTATACATTAATGGTCCGTTTAAATATTTTTCAATTTTTAGTAAGCATTTAGACCGATGAATTGAATTGAAGCAGTCTATTGAAAGATCAAAATAGCTCAAATCTGAGTCAAAAAGTTATCTTAATCTATTAATATTAGTATGTTTATAAAATTGAAATTTATATTTTAAAATAGATATCCCGACAACTCACATCTTGTCTTCTTTCACCGACATCTTCAACTTGTATTCTTTACTCTACTTCTACAAAACCTTATCTATTTCCTCAAATGGAGGGAGATATCTATGTACATAAAATTATTTCTTTTTAACTCAATATCTTATAATTACTCAACTTCTCTCTTCTCTCTTCTCTACATTGTAAATTAAGTAGAAATAAACAATAAAAGAGGTATTTATTGTGAAAAGTTAGAGAGAGAAGGGATAAATAAAGATGAGAGAGATATTTTTAATTATTTTTGTTGAATTTTTTTTGTTGTGAAAAGAAAAGAGAGAAGATTTGAGTAATCATAAGGGAGAAAAGAGAAAACAATTAGTAAGAACGTAGGAAAGGGGGAAAAAATTATGAAAGAGGAAATAAAAAATATTCTAAAAAAATCATGAAAGACGAAATAAAAATATTCTCCATAAATATATTTATATTGACCTATCATTATATTTGAATCACTGATTTCTATTCATCCAAATGTCAGCATATGGTATAAATAAATAGATAGTCACTTTGCTACTTTATCTTTTTATTCGCATGTTCCCATCAAAATGGCTTAAAAGATTAAATAATAACCATGATAACTCAACCACCAGATTCATACACTTGGGTCCAATTGCTTCCTCTTCTCCTTAACGACATTGTATATAGCCTTTCCAATAAAGGATAAGGTGAATTTGGGGAAGATAAGAGGCGCATGCACTCACAAGTAGCTAATCCGGAATAAATCAAGGAGAAATAGCACAAACCCAAACAAGTAATAAGAGAAATTAACAAAGAACACAAGAAATTTATACTGGATCAGATCACATGAGTGATCCTATATCCAGTTGTTAGTAATGAGCAATTCACTATAGTAAAATCAAGAGAGTTAGATGAGATTTACAAGCAAAACTAGAGTAAATTAGGTTATTTTTCAATACAGGAAACACCCCTCCTACCTCTAAACCCTTTCTCTCTTTCTAGCCCTCTTTGCACATATAATTACAATGAAAATGCATGCCTTATATACTCCAAGAAATAAAATGTGAAATCCAATACTCAAGTTTCATGTGTAATTTTAAAATAGAAAAAGTGGAGTTGCATGCTTGCAATGCTACTTGCATGCCTATGCAAAGTCTATCTCAAGCATGTTTCTAAACCTTTTCTTGTGCACCCCTACAATACCTCTATGCACCTTCACAATACAACTTGCGCAAGTGTGAAGTTTGTGGCTCAACTTGCATAACATAGACGGTAGAGTAGCGCGCGCAGGAGCACCAGGACGTGGTATTAGACATTGTAGGCAGAGACTTGATGTAGGTGTGCAAGGTGTTCTACATAGGGGCACAAGGTGTTCTACATAGGGGCACAAAATCTGGTTGTAGAACCGTATATTGAGGTAAAGACTTTGCGTCGAAGTGCATGAATTGTTGCACAGGAGTGCAACTCCGATTTTTCTAGTTTATTAGGATACTTGGCACTTAAGTATTGGCCCCATATACGTTGGGATATAAAAAAAGGAACGTGTTTCCAATGTAATACAACAAAGAGAAGTGAGAAGTAGAGAGAGATAGGGTTTAGAGAAATTGGAGGTTTCTTAGGGAGAAAGTTAATTCAATTTCTATTAGTTGTCCTTGTAAAATCTCTACCCTCTTGATTTTCACTATAGTGAATTGCTCAGCACCACAACCGAACGTAGGATCACTTTGGTAGCCTGAACTAGTATAAATCATTATGTTTTTGTTTGTTTTCTAATTTTCTTTACTTGGGTGTGTACTTGAAACTCCTAATTTAATTTTACATTAAGTTATTTGTGAGTGTATGCCTCTCACCTTCATAACAGCAGGAGTGCAAAGTCTCTGTCTCTAAGGTCTGATTCTGCATAAACTTTTGCGCTTATGCAAACCTTTGATTTGTCTACATAAGTTGAGCCATTATTTTCACATGGATATATCAAAACTTAAATACACTCTCATATCAGCACACAACATGATATCAACTTGTCAAGTCACCTTGTTTGCCATTTGTAACAAGAGCCTTTCCCACAACATGCGTACTCTGACACCAATTAGTTTTATAATGGCATGATTAGCTTCCTCATTTTGAAGCGTTACTTGTTGAAACGGATAAATCAGCCACCGTTAAAGCTACCTACAATCACCAACATCTTCCTTTTGAAATTCTGTTTTTAACCTTTTCATCTTTGCCTAATTTAATGACAACCTCCCAAATCATAATAAATAAAACCATATATACACAACCACTCCATGTAATATTTATTCATATAATTTAAGGTGTCACAACCTCGTTAAATAAGGGGTTACCTTAAAATCTTTTTATTTATTTATTTATTTTTAGTTTACCATCTAATTGTATTTTATTAGCTTAAATTAGTTAAATTAAATTATATGTATCGTATCACTCTTATTTTTTCTTACGTAATGTTGATTTGTGATGTATTTTTAAAACCGGTAGAGCAATTGATTAACAATCATAAAATCGTTCTCAGTCAATGATTTCCAAACTACAAGGATAGATTTGTAATTCGCCCATTGAAAATATCAAAGAAAAGAAAAATAAAATCTTTACCTACCCACCTGTAATATTTATGATTTAAAAAAAAGGAAAAGAAAAGAAAAATTATTGTCCACAAGCCAATAATAATGGTAGGAAAATGAGATACACGTTTGATGATATATATATATATATAAATTGAACATGCGTGATGCACAAAGGAGATTTGTGTTTTGGGGCCCATCCGTCCGGAATTAAGGTCAACCAAGCTATCTTATTTTGTTTTGTTGTTAAATAGTGGACCCACGATTTTTTTTTTAAACACCATTAAAAACATTACCTTTGCTCTCAATTTCTCAAATTTTTGTCGTTACTTAACAAAGGATAAGGAAGATAATTTGCCACAAGATGATAAGAATGAAATTTATCACTTGTCAATCATTCACATGATGATGATAACTATAAATTAATGGTAGGTGTAAAAATTTTTCAATTTACATTGCCCAAAGATCAAAATAGATCAAATCTGAGTTAAAATATCATCTTAATATATTATTCTTATTTTTATGAAATCAAAATTTAGATTTTGAAATAGATATCCTATTAACTCGTTAAGGTAATCCTACATCAGTTGTAAAAATAGTTAGTAGTCACTGGAAATCCTTACCTTTTGATCTAGCTTTTGGAGTTGGGAATGTCTAATATCATCCAATACCGATATTAGGACTAAAGTTAGCTAATAAATTGATGGTTATCCGACTCAAGGCCATTATTATTTTATAACTATGAGGAAAATCCTCATCTCTTAAGCTAGTTTTCCTATCACAATGTTCATATTAATACTTAAAAATCAAATTCACATTTTAACTCTTGTCACATGATTGTATTGTGGAGGATTTATATTAATTTAATGCAAGAGAAGTGGAATGAGAATATTGCACTAGGGCGTTGATCGTGATTTTTGAAATTATATAGGTGGCTGTATGTTTTTCCAAATCTTAGAGAGTGGGTTGTAATTATTTTATTTAAAAACCATAAAAATATTAGGAAGAAATTTTAACTTTAAAAAAATGAATAAGAAATATTTCTACATATTTAAAGAATGCAGTGGGAGAAATTTTGTAGAAATGAATATAATCCTCTGAATATTTAGAATATAATGCTAAATTTATAAACTTGGTGTATAAACTATATATTATATATAAATTGATGTTTCATTAGTTAATCAACAAGGAAATAAATAAAAGTCAACTCATTTAATGTTATATTAATTTATATACAACATTTATAAATATAACATTTCTCTTCTTTATTTAATCACTGAATGAGTCAGCATTTGTTAGTTGAGTCAAGTAGAAGCACGTTAGTCCATGTGCGTGCATTTAGTGGGTTGCATCCCATGAATTGTGACAAAAATGCCAAAAGCTTGGTGGTTGATTCAGAAGAAACGACTCCTATCATCAACATTGTCGAGAAACCTAAAACTCGAAGGTCGAAGTTCAGTGACTTCTCAACCTCACATGACGCCAATTAAACCAAAGACTTTATTCTTGATAACAAAGAATGTTATCAGTACATTCACACTGCTCTACAATTACAATTCATGAATACATGCATGTTAATTTATATAAAATTGTATTTCAAATTAATGTTATTAATCACTTACTCAGCACAACGAAGAGAATAGTCCCTCGTTTGCGGCAACAGAAGGCCAAAAGCTTGGGGGTTGGTGCACAAGAAACATAATATATTCCAACAATCAAATAATTCTCTAATATTTAAATGGCATCACAATAATTCGCTTTTTTTTTAATTAATTGTGGTTGAAATTTGACCACGCTTCCTTGTACGTTCTTCCTATTTCCTAACGTCATCTTTCTTTCGTCATCATTATTAACGAATACTTTATGACTGCCGAGCTTCCTTGCTCTTTCTAATGTCATATATATATATATATATATATATATATATATATATATATATATATATCTCAAGATCATGCTTGATTACCAACCAAAAACCGATCGCTGATATATACTCTCAAGTGAAGTGTTCGTTTGCCTCCAACTTCAAGCTTCGATCTGCGATGGGCAATCTCAGTACAAGTAAGTAGTAAATGTTCTTCCATTCAGATAAATGATATTGGCTGCTTAGTTATGCTTTAGATACTATTCTACAGATGAAATTACATATTTACAGTCAGTCGCATTTGCAATCAATTTAAGACGTAGAATAGATTTATTGGTTTGGTTTGACAATTTTGGTGTATGAAATGGCATTACAAGATCTTTTTCGTTTTTAGTTTCTCCATTGAGAGAGTTTATTTATTTACTATTATTATTGTTATTGTTATTATTATTATTTACAAATATAAATTAATTTCTTTCCCCGAAACTTACTTAGCTGGAGTACTGATACAAGAGATTTAATTTCCTTTTTAAAGCGTGTGATGACTGATTTACTGAGTTACGCCCTTGTATGCATCTTAATGAGCACTGCAATAATCCTGGTTTATATTTTGATTCAGAAAATTCTCTTCCTTCCGATCGCTACACGTTGGAAATAGAGTCATTTTCCAAGCTATTGAATTATATAGAGAAAGGAAAATTCGAATCGAGTCCTTTTCAAGCTGGGGGCCATCAATGGTTCGTTCTAATTAATATTAGTATTCACCTCATCACAAGTCTTAATTAAGTACACTTTTTCTCCCTTAATTCCAGTATATTTATATTTATATAAATTCATGTTCGGTGGCAGGTGTTTGGTTCTTGGTCGAAGTGGAAACGAGAACAGGGGTGAGAAGGGCCATATTTCCCTCGACTTAAAAATATGTGAAAGCGAATACATTAAGAAGGGCAAAAACGTTTCTGCCAGCTTCAAACTGTTTTTGCTTGATCAGAAAGACTATAAAAAACATTTAATCAGGAAAATGCCACAATCAGGTAACTATATATACACATCTGTGTGCGCAAGCGATGATTCCTTTGATTTCCAATTTAATTTAATTAGGGACAACAAAGATCCACTCTTCATCTCATTTCTACCTCATGTTTTTAATGCATATATTAACTTTTATATTTAATTATTGCATAGAAGCTGACGGGGCAACGACACAATTTAACAATAGACAGAGAACGCATGGTTTCCCCCAATTTATTTCTCTTGAAAAATTTCAGAAGAAACATAGCAGATACCTTCGCAATGATCGCTGTATATTTGAAGCTGAGGTCTATGCTAAACCGACTGCCAGAAAAGAAAAAATATTCTTTATAAAGAATCCTAACTCTCAAATTGTGGAGTTCGAAAATTTTTCAAAGTTACGTGAACATGGAAATTCCAGCAAGCCTACCGGTGGTAATATCAAGACGATTACTTTTGACGGCAAAAAATGGTATTGGTATCTTAATTTACACTTTCTCCCTCACAATTACAATACATGCACGAATCCTAGTTATATATAATTTAACCAAAAAGTTGAAATAATGCTTGGTTTCTTTGAACAACTGTATATATTATAAATATCAATCTCCGATTCTTAATTAATTTCTCTTAACTGTAGGCAAGTTGTGCTTGAATTCAATAAAAATCAAGCAGGGGAAGCTAAGAAAAAATATCTATCTATCTACTTGCATCTATGTGAGGATCGTGATCTACAGTATGACGAATTCTATGCAAACTTCATGCTGAAAGTCCGGGGAAATCCGACCGCCGTTGAAAAAAGAGGTAGATATATGCTTCGGAAACTTTTCATTACAATATTCTTTATTTATTTATTTATTTTTTTGTTTTTGCTTTTCTTAAAACTCTTGATAATCTACTTTTCTGCACGCATGTACGGTATAAAATATTAAAACAGATAAAAAAAAGTACAATAATAATACTCCAGAAAAATTAAAGTTACTAATGAGTTAATAATTATCTGAAAAACAAACTCCACGATTTTATGATCCTCTCTTAAAAACATGATTTGGAATGAGATAAGTAGATTATATCATCAATTTCTGCTGTCAAAAAATTGTTTTCCACTGTTTTTATTTTTATTTTATTTTTATTTTTTATTTTATTTTTTTATTTTTGCAGATACATGTTGGTCAGAGCAGAAGAGAGTTGGTTTTGTTGACTTTATCTCGCAAGATAACCTCTCTCAGAGGAATGATGGATTCATCCAAAATGATATTTTAACTGTCGAAGTACAAATTGTGCATGTTTCGGTACCTATCGCCGGATGAGAAACCAAATTAGTATAGTTGTTAATTTACCGTGGTTGAAGCTCGGATGAGCTGTATAATTTTGTATCCAATCTGAACTTTAATGAGTTTTCCCATTGGCTGCACTTTCTATTTTCCCTTTTGTTTAGTTTTGTTTTGTTTTTTTACCTTTTGTGATTGATCACTGAACAGTTTCATTGGCTGAAAGAATAAAAATATTTGGCTTTTATTTGATTTCTTCGATTAGAAATCTGTTGGGATGCTTAGGAAGTCCTTTTTAAGAATATTATTATCTCTTTCTTATTTATATTATGATTCTCTGAAATTCTTTTAAGTTATTTTATAGTCACCTCACTAATTCTCATATTCAACTTCACAATTAAAAATAGTGTTTATAAAACTATACATATTTTCATAAATTTAACCCATAATCTTATTTATTAATTGTCAATATTTTAGAAAAATAATCAAAATTATAATTTTTTTTAACATCAGCCAAATATAAACCAATTTGACTCAAAAGGAATAATAAGTTAAAAAAAATGTCAAATCAACTGTGACAATAATATAAAGATAGATTGTGTTAGGCCACAAACACGTTACCATGTCTAGGCCCAAGCAGCCTACTGATTTCAAACTAAGTGAATAGGGCAAACCCGAATAAGGTCATGCAACAGGCAATATACAAATAAGTTGTTTTATACAAATAGGTCGTCTTGGTGTAAAACCTTTTGCGACGAAAAATTTCATCATACAAAGTGTTTCTATCATCACTGAAATCGTTCTCCAACCAGACGTTCAAGTTTTTTGCAATGAATTAGCAATTTATCGCAAAAGGCAACATTTCGTGATGAAAGTTTTGTTGCAAAATATCATTTATTTTTCTAAATACTAGTTTTTGTGACCAAATGAGAATTCATAGTAAAATGTTACTTTTTGCAACGAATTTTTTTTTGTCGCAAACAACTTCTTATTTTTTTTTTGGTTGTAGTAATTAACTACTTGACTTAGAACCAAATTTGTGGTTGTTTTTCTATAATAACAACTCAAGGTATTTGAGGTTGCTTTTTAACCTACTTCGAAAGAAGCTACTACCAAAAAAAAAGATTTCACAAAGGACCGCAAAATAAAAGTAATGGTTTGACTACTTTTAAAGACCTATTTTTACTTTTGAAATGTAAAAAAATTTAAAGTACTATCACTAGAAAAATAAAAATAGGAAATGATCCTTATTAAAGTTTTTTTTTTACTTTATACTAACTTAATAAATATTTATTGATTTAATTTAATAAATTTTATTTATTTTTGTAAATTATTATTTTTTAAAAAATATTTAATTATTTTAAAATTTCACAATAATTTATTTAATTAAATAATTATTTAATGAATATAATATTTTGAAATATTTTTTAATTTATTATATTTATAAACAGGGATAACAATTTGCCCCCTAAACTAAGGCCAAATTCAAATTCACGAGTCCAAGTTTAAGCAACAGCTTTTTTGTCCCCTAAGGTTTGAACCAACGTCAACATTAACGAAAAAAATGATGTTGACCATAATTTGACTATACAAATAGAGCAAATAGACAAAAATACCCTTTTCTTAACAATAAAAAAACCAAACAATACCAAACAAAAATGTTATTAAGAACATTAAAAAAATAAATTATTTTACAAAACTAGGTAGTTGCTACAACACCGTCACCACAATCTCCTCCTGCTACATCACCAACACTAAAAGCACCATCACCAGAATCTCCTCCACTAGAAACACCACCACCATAAGCTAGTTTGGAAACAAATAGTTTTTCACTAATCCAACGCCACGCATAGCAAAAAAACTCACATCATTCAACTCCCACATACAAAATTATCGCCACAAAGACTTATAATTGTTCCTAAGCTACAAGTTAAAAACTCCATTATAACCCAAGTCATAATCTGAAGATTCTTGTCTTGTGACCATCACTTTCTATATTTTGTATTTGATCACCACAAGAAAAATTCTCACTCTTGTGGGTTTACAACGCCTAAGAAAACTACCAATAAATATTCCTTATTTATGTGTTGGTCAAACTCACGAATAAACTTTACAAAATATTCGTCACATATGAAGCCACAAGTATGTTTTATTATGTCTAATTAATAAAAAATCTTTAATTAATCCTGTTAATATCTTTTATTATTTTAATTAATAATAAATCATCAACTTTTTTTAGCTCAAATCTATATTATTTATAAGTTTATCCTTAATTAAAATAACTTAGAAACTAGTATTTATATGAATGATATTATTAGTTGTTTAGTGAAAATCATTCACTGCCTAGTAGTGAATTTAAAACAAAAAATTAAAAGTTAACCACCTGCATAATGTGCCTTGCTTGCTAGTGCAAAGTCTCTAACTTGGCATGCTTCCAGACCTTCTGTTGCATGCCGGTATATAACACTTTGTGCACCAGCACAAAATCATGCTCACTAGCTCAATACACCTTGCGTGCAGGCGCAATGTTTCTGCCTATAATGTCTGAAGCTACATAACTGGCACTCCTATGCAACCCTATTGTCTACACTATACAAATTGAGCCATTTTCCACGAATCTCCAACTTAGATCAAGCTTGTGTTTCAAACTATAAACTACCATAGTGAATTACTAGCCACTTCCATCTTCAAGCTATATCAGTCCATACATTACTTGTATCAAATCCAAACAAGTAATGTTGAATTTGATTCTTCTAAGAGGCTTAGTGATCATATCAGCCAGATTCCGTTCAGCATGAATCTTAACTACTGAAACCTTCCCTTCAGCAACAACATCCTTGATGAAATGCCGCTTGATGTCTATGTGTTTGGTTCTTTCATGATACATTTGATTTTTGGTCAAATGTATGGAGATTTGGTTATTACAAAACTCCTTCACTTGGTATTGTCTTGCACCAAATTCTCCTACAAGCCCTTGTAGCCACAACACTTCTTTAACAACCTCAGTAGTGGCAATATATTCTACCTTAGTTATTGAAAGTGCAACAACTTATTACAAAGCAGCTTTCCAATTGATTGTGCAACCAAACAACATGAACACATAACTGGTTAACGACCTTCTTTTATCAAGATCACCAACAAAATTTGATCCATATAACCCATTAGCTTCTCATCAATGTTTTTGCTCCTCTTTTACACCAAACCATAGGTTGAAGTACCTTTGAGGCACTAAGATATCCACTTGACAGTCTTCTAACGATTTCAATCCGGATTGGCCATGAAATGACTCACCAAACTAGTTGCATATGTCAAGTCAGGCATTTTATAGACCATGGAATACATCAAACTTCTAATAGCACCACCATAAGGAATTTTGGCTATCTTCTCTTTCCCTACATCTGTAGTCGGAGACTGATGAAAGTTTAAAGTGCACTACCACAGAATTTTGAACCTTCGTTGCACCAACCATGTCAAACTTTTCAAGTATCTTGAAAATGTAATCAATTGAGACAAAAATAACAAACCTCTATCTCTATCTCTACTGATTTTAATCCCTAAAATCTTTTTTGAACTTCCCAACTCTTTCATCTCAAATTCCTTACTCAACTGAATTTTCATCTTTCTAATTTCCTTCATGTTCATTGATGCAATCAACATTTCATCAGTATACAACGACAAGAAAATCCTACTCCATTGCTAATCACTTGACATCAACATAACTATCATATTTACTCTTAACATATCCATGTTTAATCATAAAGTCATCAAACTTCAAATATCACTACCTTGATAACTGCTTGAGGCCATACAAAAATTTCTTCAACAAACACACTTTTTCTTTACTTCTTACTTTCACAAAAACCTTCAAGTTATGTCATCACAATTCTCTCCTCTAAATTTTCATGAAAAAATGTGGTTTTAACAACCATCTATTCTAACTCCATGTTAAATTGAGTTACTAAAGGAAGTGAGACTCTAATGAAAGTGTGTTTCACGACGGGAAAATAAATTTCATTGAAATCCATACCGTCTTTTTTAGTGAATCCCTTTGCAACCAACTTAGCCTTGTACCTAGGCTTTCCATCTCCACAGGCATTTTCTTTTCGTTTAAACAATCATTTACAACCTATTACCTTTTGCCTAACAGTATTGTTAATCAAAATCCAAGTATGATTCTTATTCAAAGTATCCATTTTCTCTCTTATTACCTACTGCCAAAGACTTCTATCCTTACTAGACATTGTTTCCTTATAGCTTGTAGGTTCATTACCATCAATCTCCTTAGACATTGACAATGCAAAAACTATAAGATCAACATAATCATACTTCACAGGTGTAACTCTAGTGCCTCTATCACGATCCCTTGCTAGTTGATAATTGTTCAAGTCTTCAGACCCATCAAGGACTTTATTAGTATCATCATGTTCATTTGCTCTACCTGCCTTTTCATTTTGAGAATTGCTAGTGTCATATAGCTCTACCTTAGTCTCAACTCCATAGGCATTTGTAGCATGTTCACTAGATCTTGACTAAGGTTTCAAAAAGCCCCAAAAAATACTCCGATTATCAAAAAATGACATCTCTGCATGTAAAGCACTTTGGAACATTCAACTCTTGCCACCACAATTTGTACCTTTTCACATCATCTGGATAACCAATAAATATGCATTTTTTTGCTCTTGACACCAATTTTTCTTGTTTAGTGTGTGCATAACCCACACAACCAATTAGCCTCAAATGACTATAGCCCAAAAGCAAGTTGCTCCACACTTTTTTCAATGTCTTGAAATCAATCGTCGATGATGGACATCTATTGATCAAATTGACTGTTGTGTTAACTGATTTCCCCAAAACTTCTTGGGTATATTATCACTCAACAGCATACATCTAACCCTTTCCAGAGGTGTTCTATTCATCCTTTCAGCCAATCCATTTGTTGCACTGTCCAAACACCATTTTGTGCCTCACAATTTCTTCATTATTTCAAAACCAATTGAATTCTTTATTGAAGTACTCCAAACCATTATTGCTTCTACGCTTCTAAACCTTTTTATCTGTTTAGACTTCAACCACCTTTTTCCAATTCTTAAACATTTAGAGTGCCTAATCCTTCATCTTCATGATGTAAACCCCTACTTTTCTTAAATAATCATCTATCATAAACATAAAGTATTTTCCTTCACCTAAAGTTGCATGCTTAGTGGACCCCATAGATCAAAATAAACATAACTGAGAGTCTCTAGTAATGTAAGTTAAAGTAAATTTTACCCTTGTAGTCTTGCCAAGTACGCAATGCTCATAAAACTCCAATTTCTATAAGTTGTCTCAGCACAGCAAACCTTACTTTTGAAACTCATGAAGTCTTCTTTCACTCACATGGCCAAGTCTCTTATGCCACAAGTAAGCTTTATTATTTGTAGTTGAAATTGTTTCCACTTCTCTAACAATAGTGTTGTCTTGGTGAATATAAATATCATTTTTCCTCGCACCTTTCATCACAAGCAAGGATCCTTTTATAATTGTCAAAGTTTCATTCTCTCCTTTATAACAACAATCATTGGAATCAAATGTACCAAGTGAAATTAAATTCCTCTTTAACTCAATGTGTCTCACAACTGACAAAACTCTTTCCATACCATCATGAGTCTTAATCCTAATTGTGTCTATGCCTACCACACTACAAGCCTTGTTATCACCCAACAAAACTTTTTCAACATCAATCTTCTCATAAGATTTAAACCAGCTTCTATTAGGTGTCATATGAAACGAATAACCAAAGTCTAAGACCCATTGCCTATCTAAGTTTTGAGTTGTCATAGCAACATATCAAAACTCTCGTATCCTTTTTTTTGGAAAAGTTACTATTCACATTAAAAGAAAAAATATTATACAAGATACGAGGGGCATACCTCAAGAAGAGTACTTAATACTCACAAGTTTAAAAGAAAATAACAAAGCCCAAAGGTTCTAAACAAACAAATGGGACATAGAGCCAAAGGCCCCAAACAAAACATAGGCACAAAACCAACCACAAAGAAACTAACATCAACGAAATAACAAAACAAAGGGGCGCAATTGCCCAAACAAAACAAAATCCAAGAAACAAAACTAACGATGAAGGCCTCATATGGCACAAAGTTGAGGAGTGATTACATACTTGGCCTCCAAGGTTAGAAGCCGAGAGCAAACCAAGACAAAAATCTCATTAATCACCTGACGACAAGTTCGACAACGGTGTTGATGCACACGACCATTCCTCTCATACCATAGAAAATAAATTGTAGCAGAAAAGACCAACCGTGCAAGGATATGTTCAAAATTCTTCCTGCCCTGAAGATGAAGAAAAGCCCAATGAAGTAAAGAGAGCCAACTAAAGGATGGCCAAACAATGAGAGTCTTAGCTGAAATCTCCCCCCATACAGAAGACGAGAAATGACAACTAAAGAAAAGATAAGCGTGAGTCTCATTTGCTGAAGCATAGAGAACACAAATCGAAGAAGATAACATGCCATGACGTCGTAGTGGGTCCATAGTACGAAGACGACCCAATGACGCAAGTCAAAGAATAAATGAGTGTTTGGAAACATGGCCAGGGAACCACAGAAGATGGTGAAATGATTTTACCAATCTCCTGCTCCCTAATAATTCCCAAGCTGAGGCAATGGAGAAAACACTAGAGGTGTGGCCTTTCCAAACAATATGAGCAGGAATCTCTATTATAGGCCGGATGCTGATAGAGTCCCAGATCCGTCCAAGGACTGATCCACCATCATGAAAAGCCTAATCCCCATCCTCAATAACAGCTGAGACCTTTGCATCTGAAGGAAGACCTGTGGAAGAGAGTCCTGAAAAAAAACAAATCAAAAAGGCGCCCCTACGGTAACTAGTAATCCTGCCAAAGTGAGATATCACGTTCGTCTCCTATACAAGAAACAAATTTACCCCTATACCAATCTCGACTTTGCAAAATCTTCTTCCAAGACCAAGAGGCTCCAGAAGTAACCCGAACCTACCAAAACGAGCGACCCCGAAGGAGCACCTTATGAATCCAAGAAGACCATGTGGAGGACTTGTCAGAAAGAAGTCTCTAAATATGCTTTAGAATAGCAGCACGATTCCACTCCTTCACTCGCTTAATTCCCAATCCCCCTTCCTTCAACGGATAACAAATCGAATCCCAAGCTACTTTAGCCCTAGAACGAGACAAAGAGGTCGCTTTCCAGAGGAAAGCAGCCAAAATACCCTTAATCTTCTGCACCACAGCTGCCAGTAATATGAACATAGAGGACCAATATACCTGGATGAAAAATAGTACAGACTTAATCAACTAGAGACGGACAGCATAAGTCAGCACAGCAGAAGTCCATAACCTGACCCTCGACAAAATCTGTTCTATCAAAGGAACACAATCTAAAAGGCGCAATCTGGTACTGATCAGAGGCACTCTCAAATATCTAACCGCAGACTCCCTACCTAAAAACCCAAGATGGTCTGTAACACTATTCTGTCCTCATCATTGACTCCGAAAAAGAAGACATGACTCTTGAACAGATTCGTAACTAAACCAGAGAGCTCTGTAAACTCCTACAAAGCAGCACGAACCACTCTAACAAAGTCCACATTTGCCCTGCAAAAAATCATCAGATCATCTGCAAAACAAAGATGAGTAAAAGAAATTGTTGGCATCTCCAATGATATCGAAAACCAGGCCGCTGAGAAACCTCCCGAAGAATATCACTCAAACCTCCATGACCAACACAAAAAGGTATGGTGACAACGGATCTCCCGTCGAACACCTCTGGAGGTGGAAAAGAAACCATGAAGCTCTCCATTTAAAACAACCGAGAAATGTGTAGAAGACATGCATGTTGCAATCCAGCGAATCACACACTCTAGAATACCGATCGTCCTTAATCCCAAAAGGATGAAATCCCAACTGACAGTATCAAAAGCTTTTCGAATATCCACCTTTGAAGCACACCGAGGAGGTGTGCACCCAAGACGGTAATTATGCATGAGTTCTTGAGTCAATAGAATGGCATTAGAGATCCTCCAACCTGGGACAAAAGCAAATTGCGAACTCCCAATAACATTAGGTAAGACTGCTTTGAACTGATTCACAATCACTTTGAAAATGCACTTATAAAGTACATTACAACAAGAGAATGGTTAAAAGTCACTCATAGTCCTCGGAGTCTCAACCTTGGGGACCAAGGCAATCCTAGTGGCATTAACACATTTTGGCATTCGACAAGTCACGAAGAAGTAACGCACAATAGCCTTAAACTCCACACTAATAATGTCCCAAGCCCTCTTAAGAAAAAGAGAGGTGTACCCATCTGGTCATGGAGCTTTATCATCGGGAATCGAGAATAAAGCTGATCTAATCTCATCATCGATAATAGGGCATACCAAAGAAGGCAGCATCTCCTCAAAAATTCTACCAGAGAAAAACCGAGAAGCATCTACAATAGAAGATCGAGAAGGAGTTGTAAGCAATTTTTGAAAGTACCTTACAGCCAGATGACCTAAGTCACCTCGATTTTTAACGAAAGTGCCATCCTCATCCTTGAGCTGATGAATCTGATTCCTAACCTGTCTATAGATCAAAGACTTGTTAAAGAACTTGGTATTCTGATCCCCCAAAGAGAGCCATTGGATCATTGACCTTTACCGAAAAAAAGCCTCCTCATCCTTACACAACTGGGAATACTGCTTAGCAAAATCCCTCTCAGCCAAAATACAATCTAGGGAGTAAGGGTTGTCATCCAGAGCAGCCTGAGTCGCGGCCCACTGAGTCATAGCCTCAATGACCCTACTAAAGATGTAGCTAGAATCCTTGGCATGCAAAGTCTTAAACTCACGTTTCAACAAGCCCAATTTCTGTGTGACTCGAAACATAGGATCCCCGTCCACAGGCATAGACCATACTCTCTAAACAATCTCTAAGATATCCTCTCGGTCAACCCAAAAGTTTAAAAATTTAAAAGGACTGGAGGTCTGCCTACGTTGATCTCTAAACCTGATGACCATAGCACTGTGATGATAAACATCCCGTGGTAGAACCTCAAAAGTTGTGCTTGCCCAAGTCAAGAACCATGAAGCGCTGCCAAAACTCCAATCAAAGAATAGTACCCTCTCCCTGCTGCCCATTATGCCAAGTACTAAGGCCCAAAAGATGATACCCTGATCAACGCTACATCATGAACACACTGGCCAAACTCATCCATGTAACCATGCCAAGCCTGATCCCCACCAACTCTATCCGAAGAGCGTATAATCGCATCGAAATCGCCCAATGCCAGCCAAGGTAAGTCACCAAAACCCATGAACTAAGCTCTGATAAAGTCCCACAACTTTCGACGAACACTTAATCGTTAGAACCATAAACAAAGATCAAACCAAAAGAAACCTCATCTGAAAATTTGGTAGCCCGATAAGCGCACTATAGAGAAAGCTACAAACCACTCAAATTATACAAAGTAGGATTCCAACACACCAAAACTCTACATGCAGTTGCCTCAGTGGCATAGGATAAGAACTTCCAAGAAGGACAAATATTCGATACAACTGAAGCAAAGTGCTGCTGGTTAACCTTAGTCTCTAAAAGACCAATCAACCCTAAAGAGTACTTAGAAATCCAGTTTTTAACTGCCCGCTGCGTAGAGAAACCATTAAGGCCTATAATATTCCAACTTTCTATCATAAAAAACTGGAAAATCTCATAACTCAATAAAGAATCATCGATCTTTCTCTTGTCTCTCAATCTCTTTAGGAATAGAATGCACAACTGGCACATGACAGGTATATCCATATAAGCAACACTTGGTACAGCGTTTCGGTTTTCATTCATGTTCCACTCTGATCTTGATAGGCTCAAAAGATAGCTTACACCGGATTTCAAAGTCCTGCACTGGAGAATGCTCCGCATCTATCTCAACACAAACCCGAACATAAGATAATCGAGTCCGTTCATAAGTCATCCTGTCACATGATAGTGGTCAACCAACCATACTAGAAACAGCATTAAGTGCTTTGACTGACTATAGTGAAAATGGTAGTCCATGCAAGCGAACCCAGATTGGGATCCTGGATATCCTACTCTGGTCAAAAGAGAAATTAGGATTCCACTGTTGGAGAATGATGTGCTTTCCACCAAACATCCAAGGAACTCTCTCTAAAATATCATAAACCTTCTCTACAGTCCTAAATCTGAATATCAAGAAACCCGTCCTAGTAGAGCGGACATCCTCCAAACCACTAGACTTTCATGCACGCATGACAATAGAACGTGCAGCATGAAAAGACATAGTATATCCCGAAAAAAAAATCCCACAATACAACGCAGCCAATCAGTCCCAACGTCATCAACCAAATCATCAAGGAGTTCAAAAATTGAACTCGGGACCTTCCGGGCTATCGGGTCAAGATGAAATCTAGTGTTAGCCTTAGTAACCCGAATCCTGTCAACCCAAGAGCTGGGTGGTTTAGGTAAGGGCTGTGTGTGGATGGTGTTTTGAGTAAGTTGGCGTGTTTGAGTGTCACGATGTAGGCGTTGGGACTAGTTAAGTTTGGTAGGGGCAGGGGTGGCCATGGTGGGGCTGGTATGGTGCAGGCTAGGAAAAGTGTGGTGAAAATAGTGAAAAAAGCTCCAACCCGTAGCAATCAACCCAAATCAACTCTAAGACTCCAAATTATCCAACCAAAAATCAAAGCAACCAAATGCATGTAAAATAGCAAATTCACAACAATTCAAGAATATAAAGTGAAATTGCAATGAAAGGGGTACATACCAGTCACCAGAACGGGCATGAAATATATACTGATAAATAGTTCTAGTTAAATAAATAGTGAACAGTGTCTTGCAAGTTTTACGTCACTCTCTAGATTTTGATAATCCGCAAGTATTCAAGAGGACGTCCACGAAGCAAAGTTGTACAGTTTAACCCGATGAACAAACTGATCAAGTCTGTAAATAATAAATGTCGGATGAATAATGCTATCAGAGTGAATAGTGACACACCGATTGAAAAAAAGAGCAATATGACCGAGTTCTGGTAGGAATCTGATGATGATGAAGAACGATAGATTGATCAGCGAAGGTCGATCTACAAAACGGTGAAGGCAGTGCGCTACCGCTCGCCGTTCGCCTACAAGTGACGGTTGTGAACAGTATTCTCCAAACTTTGAAGAGGCAGACGGAGGTGATGCTGTTGGAATTAGGTTGCGGCTGTGAAGGAAAAACTGTAGATCGGCTCAAAACGAAGACTCTGGTGATGGCAGTGACTCTGCACGTGCCGGTCGGCGAGCGATGAACAGTATTTTCGATAACTGATTACTGTAATTTTGAGCACTTTCCGACAGGAATTCGATTAGGGTCAAGAAGAAAAGATTACTCAGGGTGTTCCGATCTATAACATATTTGAATTTCATAAGCTTGATCAACAGATGATCGAAGTGAACAATAACTCCGACAAGAGAGTTGAGATAAATATATATACACACTAAAATTTGTATCTCTCGCAGCTGACGAAAGGGCATCCCATTGCATACAAAAGCCGCAAGCTCAATGACACGGAGCGTCGATACACGGTTCAAGAGAAGGAAATGACCATCATCATTCATTGCCTACGGGTTTGACGACATTACTTACTTGACTCACACTTCGTCATCAAAACCGATAATGTGGCAAGAAGCTACTTTCAAACTCAAAAGAAACTAAGCCCAAGCCAAACACGATGGAAAGATTTCTTGGCCAAGTTCAACTATATGCTCGAGTATAAAGCAGGTAACGCAAACGTTATAGCCGATGCCCTAAGTCGCAAGGCATAACTCACCACCTTAAGTGCAAGTCGTCCATAAAGTGTGCTCATCGACCGCATCAAACAAGGCCTAGAGCACGACCCCATAGCCAAGAACCTCTTGAAATTGGCAAGTGAGGGGAAGACACGACGCTTTTGGCTTGACGAAGGCCTACTCCTCACAACCGGGGATCGCTTATTCGTGCCAAGACATAAAAACTTGCAGAAAGAGATCATCAAAGAATGCCATGACTCCAAGTGAGCTGGACACTCAGGTATGGCACAAACCCTTACACTCGTGCAAGATTCCTATTATTGGTCACAAATGCGGGAAGACGTGGAAGGTTATGTGAGAACTTGTCTTGTGTGCCAATAAGACAAGGTTGAGCACCAACGTCCAGCGGGTTTACTTAAACCCCTACTTATTGCAGAAAGGCCATGGCAAAGCGTGTCGATGAACTTTATCGTGGCCTTGCCAAAATCTGAGGGGTACAGAAGCATTATGGTGGTAGTCGATCGGTTTAGCAAATATGCCACCTTCATACCCGTCTCCGCGGATGAAGCCGTTCGAGCGTTCCTGAAACACGTTATGAAGCTTTGGACAGTTCCACAAAACATTGTGAGTGATCGCAATCCTCGCTTCACGGGATGTTTTTGGGGAGAACTCTTCAAGCTACTAGGGACGGACTTGAGCTTCTCAACAAACTTCTATCCCCAAACCGACGGACAAACCGAACGTATCAATGCCTTGCTCGAACTATATTTGAGACATTACGTGAACGCTCATCAACATGATTGAGCGAAGCTGCTAGATATCGCCCAATTCTCATATAACCTCCAAAGGAGAAAGGCAACGGGTAAGAGTTTATTCGAGATTGTGACGAGCCAACAACCCATGACTCCACATGCCTTAGCCTCGACATACTGAGGGAAAAACCTAACGGCCTACAAGCTTGCAAAAGAGTAGCATGAACAAGCCGACATCACACAAACATGCTTGGACAAGGTCGCCAAACGAATGAAGAAATGGACGGACACGAAGAAATGACACCTCGCATTTCAAGAAGGAGACTTGGTACATGTCAAGCTTCTGCCCCAACAATTCAAGTCACTTCGCAAAGTGCAAAAAGGGTTGGTGAGAAAATACGAAGGTCCCTTCCTAATTGTCAAACGAGTGGGTGAAGTCTCCTGCAAGGTTCGATTGCCCCATAACCTCAATATCCATCCGATGAGCTTCCTCAAGCCCTATCATGAGGACAAGAAAGTTCCAAGTCGAAACGAGTCCAAGAGAGCACCCACAACCGTCATCACCGCATTCGTCAAAGACGTGGAGTACATCCTTGCGGATCGAGTGATTCGAAGAAGGGGAGTTCCACCATACACGGAATATCTAGTGAAGTGGAAAAACCTTCCGGATAGCAAGGCGAGTTGGGAACGCAAAGACGCCTTGTGGCAATTTGGCGAGCACATCCAATGCTATAAGGACAAGAGTGCGCCGAGGAAGCCGCTAAATTAGGTAGAGAAGGATGTTACAACCCGCCCAAAATGCTTGCTAGAATGGCCCAAATATGTGCATAAGGCTTGACCTAGTTTCTAGAAACCATACAACCCAAGCCCATTTTTTAGAAATTCTAGCAAGTCAAAGGTAGTTCACCTACCACATGTAAATATCTAGATATTTAGTTTGATGATTCTAAATAGGCATTTATGACGGTCGGATGTATTAAATCTTAGCTATTCATGGTGGTTCACTATAAATACCCCTCCAAGGCTCACTTGTAAGGCATCCAAACTAATCCAAGCAAATACAAGCAAAGTTTTAAACAAGCATTCTTGTGTAATACAAAGCTATATTATTTAGCAATACTTGCCTCTAAGTTCCATCTCTTCTCTTATTGCCTCTAAAGCTCTTTAGCTCAACGGTCCTAACTTCTCCTTGAGCGAGAAGCAAACATCTAGGCTTACTTAGCAACTTTCGGGTTCAAGTTGTCTAAGTGCCACACGAGCGTGTTGCGCAAAACTTTAAGCTCATGACAGTTGGTATCCAGACTCAAGTTGCAAGGTCCTTTTATCCCTTCTCTGTTCGTCTTTTTCTTCTTCTATTTGTCTTCTTTTTCTTTTCTTTTTTTTTTTGAAATCAACTTCAAATGCATATGAAGTTGATTTGAATTTTGATGAGTTTGGGATTTTGGTTCGTTTATATTGAAATGAGATAAAAAACTCTCTCAATTCTCTTGTCAGAGTTACTGTTTACTCCGACCACCTGTTGATCTAGCCTATGAAATTCACATATGTTATAGATCGGAGCGCCCTGAGTAATCTTTCCTTCTTGACCCTAATCAAATTCTTGTCGAAAAGTGCTCAAAATTGTAGTAATCAATAATCGAAAATACTGTTCATCACCCGCCGACCGACATGTGCAGAGTCACTGCCGCCACCAGAGCCTTCATCTTAAGCCGATCTACATTTTTTCCTTCACAATCGCAGCCTAATTCCAACAGCATCACCTCCATCCGCCTCTTTAAAGTTTGGAGAATACTATTCAGAGCCATCACTTGCAGGCGAACGACGAGTGGCAACGTACCGCCTTCACTGTTTTATAGATTGGCCTTCGATGATCAATCTGTGGTTCTTCATCATTATCGGATTCCTACCAGAACTCGGTCATATTGCCCTTTTTTTCCATTCGATGTGTCACTATTCACTTCAATAATACTATTCATCCGACGTTTACTGTTCACAGACTTGATTAGTTTGTTCACCAGGTTAAACCGTACAACTTTGCTTCCTAGATATCCTCCTGAATACTTGTGGATCATCAAAATCCAGAGAGCGACGTAAAATTTGCAAGCCACTGTTTACTATTTACCCAACCAGAACTATTCATCAGTACATATTTCATGCCCATTCTGGTGACTCGTATGCACTCCTTCTATTGCAATTTCACTTTATATTCTTGAATTATTGTGAATTTACTATTTTGCGTATATTTGATTGCTTTGATTGTTGGTTGGATAATTTGGAGTTTTGGAGTTGATTTGGGTTGATTGCTACGGATTGGAGCTTTTCCCACTATTTTCACCACACTTTTCCTAGCCTACACCACACCATCCCCACCATAGCCATCCCTGCCTCTAGCAAACTTAACCAGTCCCAACGCCTACCTTGTGACACTCAAACACGCCTACCTACTCAAAACACCACTTACACACAGCCCTTACCTAAACCACCCGGCTCTTAGGCTAACAAGATTCGAGTTACTGAGGCTAACACTAGATATCATCTTGACCCGATAGTCCGGAAGGTCCCGGGTTTGATTCTTCAACTCCCTAATGATTTGATTGATGATGCTGGGGCCGATTGACTGCGATGTATTGTAGGATTTTTTTCGAGATATACTATTTCTTTCCATGCTGCACGTTCTATTGCCATACGTGCATGAAAGTCTAGTGGTTTGGAGGATATCCACTCTATTGGGACGGGTTTCTTGATATTCAGATTTAGGACTGTAAAGGAGGTTCATGATATTTTAGAGAGAGGACCTTGGATGTTTGGTGGGAAGCACATCATTCTCCAAAAATGGAATCCTCATTTCTCTTTTGACCAGAGTAGGATTTCCAATATCCTAATATTGGTTCGCTTGTATGGACTACCATTTCCACTGTGGTCAACCAAAGTACTTAGTGCTGTTTCTAGTATGGTTGGTCGACCACTATCATGTGACAGGACGACTTATGAACAGACCTGATTATCTTATGCTCGCGTTTGTGTTGAGATAAAAGCGGAGCATTCTCCAGCGCAGGACTTTGAGATCCGATGTAAGCTATCTTCTGAGCCTATCAAGATCAGAGTGGAATATGAATAGAAACTGAAACGCTATACCAAGTGTTGCTTATTTGGACATACCTGTCATGTGCCGGTTGTGCATTTTGCTCCTAGAGAGACTGAGGCACCAGTTACTACTACAACCCTTGTTTTGAGAGACAAGAGAAAGACTGATGACCCTACTGTTGCAACAGCAGTTCATATTGAGACAAATCAGGATCAGATTATCGCTGCTAATGTAACCCCAGTTATACAAGACAAAGGTAAAGTTATTGCTAATGATTCCACACCAGATCCAGTAACTACAGGGAAAAATTCGACTGATGTGTTCTTACATAAGCTCGATCAACTTACTGCCAATGGTTCGGGTTCTGAGGCTGATTCTGAACCTAATTCAATATCTCATATTGAGGAACACCAGGATCAGATTTTGAAGCGCTCTTATAGCCCTAGAACAGATTTGCCTGATTCTTCAAAAACTACTCCTCCAGAAAGGTCTGTTGATTCAGATCCTCCAAAATCCACTATGATGTCTTTGGATAATGGATAAACAATCCCTGCTTCTAAGGATAAAATGTCTCTGAATAGAAAGGGTGTCAATAGGGGTAGAGAGGACATATGCCTCCGATGATTCTTTATTGAATTATGAGATTTTCCAGTTTCCTATGATAGGAAGTTGAAATATTATAGGCCTTAATGACTTTTCAATGCAGCGGACAGTCAAAAACTGGATTTTTAAGTACTCTTTAGGGTTGATTGGTCTCTTAGAGACTAAGATTAACCAGCAGCACCTTGCTTCAGTTGTATCGAATATTTGTCCTTTTTGGAAGTTCTTATCCAATGCCATTGAATCAACTGCATGTAGAGTTTTGGTGTATTGAGATCCTACTTTGTACAGTTTGAGTGATTTGCAGCTTTCTCTACAGTGGATCGCTTGTCGAACTACCAGATTATCAGATGGGATTTCTTTTGGTTTGATCTTTGTTTGTGGTCCTAACGATCCAATTGTTCGTCAAAAATTGTGAGACTTTATCAGAGCTCGGTCCATAGGTTTTGGTGACTTACCTTGGCATTAGATGATTTCAATGCGATTATACGCTTTTCAGATAGAGTTGGTAGGAATTAGACTTGACATGGTTACATGGATGAGTTTGGTCAGTATGTTCATGATGCAGCGTTGATCAGGATACCATCTTTTGGGCTTTAGTATACTTGACATAATGGGCAGCAGAGAGAGGGTACTATTCATAGGACTCTTGATTAAAGTTTTGGTAGCGCTTCATGGTTCTTGACTTGGCCAAGCATAACTTCTGAGGTTCTATCACAGGATGTTTCTTATCACAGTGCTATGGTCATCAGGTTTGGAGATCACCGTAGGCAGACCTCCAGTCCTTTTAAATTTTTGAACTTTTGGGCTCACCGACTCGTATCCATCTTCTACTATAGTAGCATCACCCTTTTCTTACTCTTTTCCTTTCTCGTTCTTCTTCCTCTTAGGAGAAAGCCTCTTAATTGCCCCTTTCTCATGACAATAGAAGCTTTTATGGCTTTCTTACCCTTTGACTTAGACCTTGAATATGACTTTCCTTGGTAATCTCTCTTATCACTCCTACCTCTAACATACAGCCTTTCACTCGAGTGTTCACTTAATTCATTCTTCAATTGGAGATCTTTCGAATTCAACACATCAACATCATCATCAAAAGACAAAGTTTCCCTACCATGCTTCAAAATATCTACAAAATTCTCATGACTTCAGAAGAGAATGCAATAACACCAAAGCTTTGTCTTAATCATCATATTCAATTTATATGTTTTTCTAAGTCTAAGCATAGTTTATTAAACTCATCAATGTGATCTTCTAAATTCTTATCCTAAGCCATTTTGAATGTAAAAAACTTAGCTTTCAAATACAATCTAATAGACAAATTCTTAGTCATATAAATGCTTTCAAGCTTTAACCACACCTTCGCCACTATTTTCATCTGTAAAACTTGCCTCAACACCTTGTCACTCAAGTAGATAACTAACATGTTGTAAGCCTTCTTTATGATATCTTTCTGCTTCTCGACATTGTAGCTATCCAACCTCTTGCTTTACCTCCAAGAGTTTCATCTAATCCTAAGTTGTCAAGTAAAGGCAACATCTTCATTCTCTAAATAGCAAAGCCATTGTTACCATCAAACTTCTCAATCTCATGCTTAGTAGTTTACGTAGCCATTATACAAATTTCGTCGAACACCTTTCGTACTATGCAAATATTACTTAAGACTTTTATCAAACACTTATTGCACTAAGAACTTAACCACCAAAGAACTCTATGAATGAGGCTTTCATCCCACAAGAGTGTTTGCAACCATAACATTCACTATAAGAAAATTATAAATATTTGACTTTTTTAGCCATCAAATGTAACAATTTTTTACGGTTAGCAACCGTTAAATATTACACCATCAAACATACTTGACTCCTCCATGTGAGTCAAATATATATGCTATAAGAACGGAGAATGAAGTTATAGTTGACTCTTTTTTGCTAGAACTTTTTACTGATAGGCATCAAATATAAAGAATGTAACGGTCGAATCTTTTCAAAATTTTGGACATATTTGACTGTTTTTGACCGACAAGTTTGGTTGAACAGTATTTTCTAAAACTCATTTGACTGTTTTTTATTGGCAAGTTCGACTGAATAGTAATTTGGTTGCACTCATATAAAATAATTTGGTTCCCAACAAATACAATAAGCAGTTCAAATTTATTCAATACACTTAAAAAAATTTAACATTCTCTAAACTTGTACTTCTACAAACAAAGAAGCAAAAAATGTATTCAATAAAGAATGTAATACAGCATTGTCAAAAAACACAATCAAAAGTTAATATAAATCCTTCCAAATTCTTGCTTGTTCCCTAAATATAGATGAAGTTTTGCTTGTGCCCAGTGGTGTGTATAAGAGAAAGAGAGAAGTGAAAAAGCTAAAATATAGTGTACCTAGCTAGAAAGTTTAGAGCAAAAGTAGGAAGGCTCATAATCACATGATCAAAATGCTCCCAGGTCTTAGGATTACGCAACTCAGACCCTCTCGTCCTTTTAACTTGTCTTCTTTCCTTTCTTTCTACTTTCATTTCTTACCGTTAGCGACAGATATATCAATAGTTCCATTTCCATCTATAGATGAACCAAAAAAAAAAAAAAAGAAAATTCACCCTAAAAAACATAATGATAAAAATTTACTTACTCTTATTTTAGTATTTAAGAAGCTAAATATAGGAGATACAATATTCCTATGAAAACAAAATACCCCTTTCCAATAGGATTAACATGTCACCCTAAATACTATAATATATTTTATATGAGAAAGCAAAAAATATAAATAAGAAAGAACTAAGGCAAGATAAATTAAAGTTAGACAGTCCATTTAAAGCAAAGCAAATACTGAATAAAAGTTAAATGATGTGAACAAGACATTTATAAATGTAATTAATTAAGCAAGCAAGTGATAAAGAAGAATGTTTTAGTTTTGACCTTTCAAAATATCAATTCAAAGTTTTAATGACTTGTAAATCTTAAAAATCATATTTTGATGAAAATTCTCAAATATCTACCTATTCTAGAATTTCCCCTGCAATTCTGGAATAGTTTTAGAATTTTCAGTTTCCCTTGCATAGGAACTGCTCCAGAATTTTGCAGTTTCACCCCTACGATTTCAATGGTGCCAGAATTTTGAGTGTCACCTTGCAGAATGCAATTCGTATTTTCATGGATTTTCTCTAAAATTTTTGTAAATTGATTTGGAATGGAAATCAAGATAAACATTTTAGCAAATACTATCTCTTTCTAATAGGCGAATATTATATTTTCCTATTTGTTGTCGTCTCTAGAATAAATATTAATGGAGTTGCTTCTTGTCTTTCATAAGGAAGAACTTAAACAATTAAGGTCCATATTTTCAGCCAAAATATGCAATAAAATATTAGTATGTTGTCTTAGGTTCTACAACCTATAATATCAAATTCATCTTCTAATCATTACCCACTACCTATAGTTTACCAATCCAAAACCAATAATATAAACAATATAAAAAGAAGACTGCAATCAAATCTCATAATATGTGAGAAAGATATATAGAAACCACAAGAGAAACAAAAAAATATTCAGTCAAAATGAGAAATAATCTCATGTTAAAGAACAAACATTCAATAAAAATCTATAAACAATATGATAAGCACAAAATAATACCTTCCCAAAAATCATGTACATTACTAACAATTAAATGCTACATTAAATAAATGTAATTACTTAATGAATTTACAATGAATTAACCTAAGTACACTTGGCACCAACTGAGATAAATATGTATTTTTTTCTCCTATATCTAACACTTACTATAATTAAATTATTTTAGAGAATTTGTTTGAGTAGTTAGAGATGACAGAAAGTAACCTATTGTCATTTATCTGAATTTATTCCAAGGCCATACTCTCAATATCCCTTCTATTGCCCCCCTCCCTCCAAAGCTGTCCTATAAGCCAGCCTCTTTAATTACATAGCCTTGGTTACTCATCATCTCTTATCCAAAACTTTGCCACATAGTTCCTAAGCTTTTGTAACCTTGACACCTGCCATCTAGGTGCTAACACATTTACAAATGAAGCTCGACTGTAAATTGAGCTTTAGTGATTCTGCTCTACAGAATGAACTTTAATTATTCTTTTATAATCTAATATGTAGGAATAAATAAATAACTAATTATTTAATTTTAAAACATTTAAATGGTGTAATATTACTTTTAACCCTTCAATCAAATTAACAAACCCACAAGCAAGGTCTGGAAAAAAATATAGCATACCTGAGAGGAGAACATTAAGTCTAATTATATAATTAAAGAAGTCAAAGGACAAGGAAAGCACAATATGAGATGATTTAGAAAATCATATCATAAGGATGTTGGAAGGAAAAGATATTAGAAAAAAAAATATTAACTAATATTTTAATCATAGTGTCAAAGAGACGTTTTTTACATTATCAACATTAAGTCTAATTATATAATTAAAGAAGTTTCCCTTGATACCATACACTTCATGTTTATAGGTCATTAATAATATATAATAGATTTTCATTTTCCTAATAATTTACATGGCTGACGGGCTTAATACTTTATACACACACAACTTAGAAATCAAATTTCAGCCATTTATAACTCATGGATAATAACCCATGAGAGGGACTTCATACTCATTAATATTTCCGCGTGTGAGAACCTTGAAATATCAGTTTCTATAACATTTTATTTCCCATTTATCACTTAATCTATACCAGTAAATTGTAATAATAAATCACAAGCTAAGACCTATCATTATTAATCTAAAATATCATATTCCTTTTGCCCCTTTTTCTAACAGTTCCAGTGGAGATATACACTAACTAGCTTTCTATATGCTCTAAAGGGTATTTTATATATTCGACCATAGATTCATAAAATGGACCTAATCAATAATATATACTGATAATAAACTAACGTTTGTGAATTGTGGAACTCGATACCATCTATTTTGTTATAGTGGAAGACTAATCATTGCACAATCTACCATTTCACTAAGAATAATAACTTTGACCAAATTAATTAATAACTCGTTAAATTTGGAAAATATTACTTTAATCATTACTTATTTGTTTGAGGATGTGTTTTGTACGTATAGTTCTGATGAAACAAAATTACATCCTTATAATAGTTAAAATATGGTTTACATATATAAAATCTCAAACTCTATGTCAAAATTACATTGGAAAGACTAGGAGAAAAAAAAGGGTATATAGTTTCATGCATGCATTTCAATTTGATATATATTTACATATGACAAGTGACTTCTAAGTTGTAAATATTACCATTCCGATCATTTATTTGTTGATTTGGTAACAAGAATATGTAAAAATTATGAATATTTGAAATTAATTACCTTCTTGCTGCCTGCCTTGGTTGTGATAAACACGTTGGCTTGACATTTAATGCTAGGCTTCATACTTCCCCCAATGGCATACTATGTCCATCCTTGGTAGAGGTTGTTGACTACATGTGCAAATCAATGGCGGAACCTGCATATAAATGATCAATGATTATATAACGATATACTTAATTAGTGACTTGCTTATTCAGCTAAGATTATTAAACTCTTGTTCTACCAGGTTTATTAATATATATTAAGCTAATTAAGAAAAAGTGTAACAATATTAAGCAATTAGAGGCTGCAGTGGAGTGCAAGGGGGAAGGCTCTGCAAGCAAGTAATGAACATTAGCAAGTACAATCAAACACCTAACTCTACTCACAACTTAGAAAAAATAGTGTTAACCAATATACTCTGAAAAGAGAAATTCAAACCGATATTTTTAGATCAAAAGAAATATAAATCTAGTACTTTCATCTGATAATTATTTTTATATTCCATTGAGCAACTTCTTCCTAATCAATTAATAGAAAATCATGCATGAAATTCACTATCAATTCAACTCAATACGATACATAAATTAAATAGAAAATTGCAATCACAAATCATAATATTAAAAAAAATTAAAAAAACTAACTTTTTTCCCGAATTAAACACAATAACCAAGAGATCCAAAATTTCACTCCTTTTCCTTCTCCAATTCACCAAAGAATGGCAAAAACTAAATAACATTAGAAAAAGCACCTTTTTGGAGGTAGGGGCCGTGCCCAATGGCGGAGAGGTGCATCTTGCTTTTGTTCAAGGTCTTGCACTTGCAGAGATTGTTGCAATCGGCTGCGGCCAAGAGGCCCACCCTATAGCCCCTTAAGATTGCCTCCAGGTAATCTCCATGTATGTTGAACGTCAACACCTCCAATCCATACATTTTCTCAAACTCTTTTTGAAATCAAATGCTGCAAGAGAGAAATGCTTTGTTTTGATCTTAGTCAAAGTGAAATCACGGATCAGATTTGTAACAGAAACGAATCTGCTTCATAATTTTTCATCCCATCAGAACTCAATAAACCCACCAATTTTTATTATCGATAACAAAGCCAAACATGCCCACAAAATCTTTCTATTAAAAAAAATTAAATTAAATAGAAGAGAGTGTGAGAAAGAAAGAGTACAAGTTTACGAATGCCATCGTAGTGAGAGAAACAGAGAGTGAAGGCGATAAAGAAGACAACATTAGATGAACTTGGAGCGAACGTTTTATGAGTCGGTGAAGCACAAACAAGCCGATTGTCTCGATGCAGTCCTCCATGGTACCACTCAGCCGTTGAAGGCCATGACGGGACTTGCTGGTCAAGCCCCAAAGCTGAATCGACACTTGATTGCTCACAATTCTAGCAAAACGAAGTAATGGAAGTGATAGTTGCGAGTTTAATTCTACCGAGGAGTGAGGGACTGAGGGACCTAGGGAGAGAGCAAGCGAGAAGTAGAGATCGGTGAAGGAGTGAAGTTTAGCAATGTAGAGATAGAGAGGGAGCGGCAAGGGCAAAATAGAAGGGGGAAACAAAAATAGAAAGAGGGAAAGGGGAATTTTTAAGAAGTGGCTATTTTGTAAATAAGATATATTAAAATACTGTCGAATAAGTTAAAAAAGCAAGTTGAATTTCTGCAGCTACATCGTATTTCAAGCTTTTAAACAAAAACAGAAAACTCTCAAACATGTTAAAGCTTATGTGTCAAATATTTAAAAACTTATTATAGTAATTATGTTAAAGCCTCTTTTAAGATTCGAGAAAATACAAATAAGTGATAGGTATGTCTAAACAATAGAGTCATTATTAATTTTCTGTTAACTAAAAAAATAGATAATATCAAATCTAATCTCTCATTTGAAAACCTAAATTACTCTCATCCCTTCTAAAATGGTTTGAGAAGTTAGACCGAAACCTTCAACCCACCAAACTATACTTTCATTTTTTACTAGGGTATACCAAATAAAAATATATTTATTTTGTCACACAGTCCACTTAAGTTGTCTATTTTATACATATATTATTTATTTTATCTTTATTAAAGCATGTGAGGTATATTCAACCAATAACAATTGCATATTTATACAAAGAAATACAAAGAAAAAGATGAGGAGATTAGAGTTATAATTTCCTTCTAACATGGGGGATAGGGGATAGGATATCCATCTTTTTATTTAACAATTAAAATAAACTACTTCCAATACTTTAAATATCATATTCATTTATTCATAACGTTCAAAGCATATTTATGCATATCAAGCATTCAATATAAACATTCAATTCAAAACTTGATAAATAGTAAATTTCTCACTACCATATGTCAGTCTATTAGATGCTTATCAAGCCTCTTCAAACATACATTTATACATATTTATCTAATCATTCATTCTAAGTAATGATCTCTCAATAACGTGAGTCCACCATCACTTCATGACATCATACATTCATATAATCATTCATATTTCTAATCATAGCAATTATTCAAAACAAATCAATCAAAATCATAAACAAGGCTATAAATTAAAATCATGGCACTTCTATCTAATTTGAGAATTCTATCATTGTAATTCTACTTAGTCATGACAATTCTAGTATATTCACAGTATTTATAGTAAAATATGGCAATTCTGCCTTGACATAACATTTCTAGCCTAATTCTATCAGTTATGGCAATTTCAATCAATCAAGACAATTATTGTATAATTCTATGCTATTTTCCAACATGCTTAAAAAGTAATCATAAGTTTGATTCTTAATCATGATTTTGATCCTGTGCTCTTAAGCATGATTCTAAGCATTAAATAAGGAATCCTCATTCATATTTCTAAATAAGGAAACGATCAATGACTTACCTTGATATGCATTTCCCCCTTGCAAAACAAATAAAGGCAAATAAATCCTAAACATGCTTATTCTAAGTGTATACAAACCTAAACATGCTTATTCTAAAGTAAGAAAATTAAACAAGAAAAGAGAAGGGAGAAGAGAAAACTACTCTGAGGACATACTCTTTATGAGCTTAGAGCCATAGAAATGCCCAAAAAATATTAAACGAGAAAAAACTCTTTGAATTCTCAAGTGTGTCTTAGAGAGAGAAAGAGGAATGAGAGAGATCTTATATGTTAAGAGGCATGAAGGAGAGAGGTTTATATTGTCACAACCCATACTGGACATATAGAAAGTAATATTTTATGCAGTCATTTAAATGTGAACTCTAATATTTCTTTCAAAAATTAATATAAGTATAACCCAAATAGAGTTCCTAATGACAACCACCTCATTCTACTGCATTTATGTACATTCAAAAATCAAAAGAAGTTCTACAGTATGGCTATGCTAATATAGAGCAGCGGTCTATGATTGCCAAGAGAACTCTGTCAGCAATGCCAAAAGTCCTCCATCCCTAGCTCAATCTACTGATCACTTGAGGCACACAACAACTTTCATGAGTAAAACTCAGTAAGTAAGCTAAGTGAATATACAGCAATAAACAATAACAATAGAATTCAATCCACAGTATGAAACTATCCATTTTTAACTACACAAGCATTATCTAAATTGTTAAAGAAGAAATGCTCCGAGTTCACTTCGGTTACATTTGCGCTCCCACGCCAATTTTCTTTCTAGACCTCTATAGGTCGATTCAACCTCACATAAGTGAGTTCACATTTCTCTACTCATTGCTTTTTCATGTACAATCACAATCACATAATGAGGAAGCTTCCACAGTATCAGTTACAGTCACCTAGGGAAAAAGACTCTCTAATCAAGGTAGGACTTTTCATTTCACAGTCAGTTCCCATATAATAGCTTAAGGCTAGTCTGACAATCCAGGTGATACCAGGCCCATGCTACTGAATCTCGTATAGAGAAACACATGGTCCAGACCTCCCCTCAAGCCATGGGAGTACGGAATGCTCAAGGCTAGTTTGACAATCCGAGTGATACCGGGCCCATGCTACCGAATCTCATCTAGAGAAACACATGGTTCAGACCTCCTCTCAAGCCATAAAACAGTACAGAACAGTACAAATACATTTAAATGCCTACACTTGAAATAGATCGAGGCTAGTCTGACAATCCGGGTGATACCGGGCCCATATTACCAAATCTCGTCTAGAGAAACACATGGTCCAGACCTCCCTTCAAGCTATGAGAGCTAAACTTCCTAGGTCTTGGCATGCCAATCACGTTTCATCATTCACAATCAGTCACATAAAAGAAGCTCTATATCAGGCTTCTAAAACAGTCACAATATCTCATATTCAAGCATCAAGACGCTAACAATTAACAGTGTTACAATCCACAAAATTACATACATACAGAACACAATTTATTGTGGCCTCAGAATAGTTAGCTTACTTACCTTGTACAGCTACTTTTCGATGCTTGTGATTGACCTAAAAATAAAACAAAAATATCTTTTTAGGTCACCATACACTTGTAAAACATTTCCTATTTTTGGCTCTATTTCTATACTTACTTTGACAAACAATTCATAACAATAATTGTCTATTTCAAAAAATTCACATAATTGGGTAGACATCTTTTACACTCATATATCATGTCTCCCTAAAATTTTAGGGCCAATTGGGGTCATTTGGCCACTCAAAATAATCAAATTTGTTACCTCAACAATTCTGCCATTGTATTTGTTTCACTGAACAGTATAGACTTAAAAATTTGTAGGAATTGCAATCCTACTCAATTGGCTGTAAAAATTTACAGGGTGCTATATAACACATATATATACCTCCATACCAAAAATCATGGCTTTTCAAGGTGTTTAACCCATTCAAATCCAATTATTTCTAACTGCCCTGTTTTGAAAACTAAAAATTCCAGTTTTAGCAAGCCAATTTTAAAAATCTATAACAATTCACAAAGAGCTTCAATCTCAGTGAAAATTTACAGTCTCATATATGACATATAAAAGGACTTTCATACCAAAAATCAGGTAATTCTATGAAGATTTGGACCTTCAACTAAAATCATCTTCTCCTACTCTGTTCTAAGATAGGGGAAATGTGCAATACCATACCAGAAATTCAAAAATTCACTACAAATTACGTAATTCTAATTTTTGAGTGAATCCAATTGCTATACACTTCTGGACATGTCTATTTTCATCCATAAAAATTTCAGAACAATAAAATGTCCCACTAATTTTTGATAATTTTCGGAACATGCACTGCTTAGTGTAACAAAATTTCCAAGATTTGAACTAAACTCTCAGTTCTAGCTTATATCTTCATCCTCTTGCTTAGATACGTTCAAAACTCATTTAAATTCATGTTTCCACACAAATTTTCAGCAGCACAAACAACAATTCACATACTTATATCACAACCCAAAAGAATTCTTGCAAATACATACACAATAGCATAAGAATTCTAAAGGAGAGAGGAGTTCTTACCACTTGCTTGCTTGAATTCTTGGTAAAATTATATGTGTGTAGCACTTAGAGAGAGTGAAGATCTGGAACGTGTGTTTAGAGAGCAAGGATGGAAGAAATTCTAGAATTCTTCCTATTTATTAGATACCATAAAGCACAATTTCCATTTAGTGCTCCCTTCCTTTTCTCCTTTCCACTAAGCCCATCTATTACATTACAAATCCAACACATAACTAATACATTAATACATATATTACACATGTAACCATAACACATGTTATAATATACATTATAAAAAAAAATAGGATATTACATATATAGTCAAGGGTGTGAGTTGAAAAAGGAAGCAAAAAACAAAATTGAAGGATTTTAATGAAAATTTCCAACTACAAGGGGGAGTGCCAATCGGCCATGGGAGGATCACAGACCAATGGTGGAACAGTAGATCAGTTGAGATGAACTGTTGGTTGGTAGTTCTACTCACTACTGATCGGTGGTGGCTCACCAACCCTTCATCTTTCTTTTGTTTTCAATGTAGTCCCTCTCCGACCTTCATCTGTTCGATTACACGTAACTCTTCAAATTTAACTTTGATTTACAATCCATAAAATTTTATGAAAACTAGATAGTTGTAGCTTCACAACGACACGTAGCTCACCATTAGATTCTTTTTGGCTTAAATTCTATGAATTTTTGAACTTAAGACTCAGTTTCTAAAGCTTTTTCCTCAACTCACTTCTCTTACATCCAAGGTCATTTCGGTCATTTCATTTGCTCATCACTCATCAGTATTTCATCAAACCTAAAAAATCAAGTATCTATAAAGTCCAAATCATCCAATAACTAGGCTCTAATACCAATTTGTTGTGAAAATGAAAGGTGTGCACACTCACAAGTAGCTTATGTGGAGTTAATATACGAGAAAGAAGCACACATCCAAGCAAAGTAGTAAAAGAAAATCAATAAGAACACAACGATTTATACCAGTTCAGACCACTAGAGTGATTCTATGTCCAGTTATTGATGATGAGCATTCGACTATAAGTAAAAACAAGAGAGTACAAGAGATTTACAAGCTAAATTAGTAAAAATTAGGTTGACTTTCAATCCAAGAAATCTCTAATTTCTCTAAAACCTTTCTTTGTAATCTATCTCTCTTCTATATATCTATTCGGAAAGAAAATCCTCCATGATTTTATAGCCTTTGCCTTTCTGTAATCTATTGCATAGTTTATTACTCTATATTCTTCAATATTTACTTTCCTTTTATGTATGTGTGGCTTTTATATAAATTTTGTACTAATGATCAATACAATATATCTCTTCTCATTCACAAAAGCATATCCTTTGTTTTTTCTCTTTATGATATCAGAGCAAGAATAATGTGTATGAATGGACAAGCATGAAGAGGAATTAGTCAATAACAAAGCGAGCATGTTTCAGTGTCAAAGCCACTCTGATCGCCTTGGTCACCCTTCTTCCAAGGTTCTTAGTCATGTTATTTCATCAAATAAACTTCTTGTGCAATTGAGTCAGTCCAAATTTCAATTTTGCGATTCATGTCTTTGCAACAAAAGTCACAAATTATCATTTGGTGTGTTTAGTTTAAAAAGAGAAAATCCTTTAGAATTCTTGTTAAATGGGCTACCTCCTCCCCATCACTATGTTCTCTTCATTTAAGTGATAAACATTTTCAAAATACATTCAACCAGATTCTTCTTCTTTATAATGAAAATAAAGAAGCAGAAACTACCACAACCATTCCTTTATTTTCTCCACTACAAAATGGAAAACATTGTTTTCCTAAAATTAATTCATGCCCTCATCAAGTTGTTGAAATTAATTCTCCTAATTTATCATAAAAATCTTGCAATTCTCCTCCCTTAACTCCTCCATTAGATTTTTCCTCCTCAAACAAAATGTCTTCACCTCAACACTCATCTTCACTGTCTACATTTGACTCCAATTCTAACAATTCTATGTCGTTCCCTTTGTCCTCAGCTTCCCTTGGCACTGAACAGCAACGCAACATGCAATTGACTGGTGACTAAACCATGGCATGTCTATTGAGTACCACAATTTCTACTCCCCCTGTCCAGCGATCTCCCCACTATGTTTGATTCTTCTTAATCTCTCCTTCCCAATGTCTCATCCCTACCTACACCTCAAAACACCCATCCCATGACTAATCATTCAAAAAATAATATTTTTAAACCCCTTACGAAGTTCTCTCACTCCACAATATGTCATACCATTCCTCAAATTCTTGAACCTACTTCGATCGCCAAAGCTCTTATAGATAAAAATTGGAAGGATACCATGTGTGCTCAATTGTTAGTTGTTGCCAAAAACCATACATGGGATTTGCTTCCTCATCAAGCTAATCAAAATATTGTCGGGTGTAAATGGGTTTTTTTGTGTCAAAAGATATCCTGATGGCATTGATTGCTACAAACCTCGACTTGTAGCAAAGGGGTTCCACCAATGCCCGAGGATTGAGAAAAGTCAAGAATGATTGAAGCAAAGAAAAATGCAATTGACGCTCATGGGTGGGCGTTGGTTCGAAGAGATGAGGAAGATCAAAGATGAGGTCGAGTAATTGAAAATTAAATATGAAAATTGACGTACCTGAAAATTCCTACTTGGAGAATTTCCAACTCCCGAATTGGTGAAGCTTGGTAAACAAATAGTGAAAACAACTAACAAAGTAATTAACCTGATTGTCTTCTTTTTAGTTTGTTGTGTTGTTATCTTGCTCTTGAATGATAAATTTGTATTCCTCCTACTAGTTTAGCTCTTCAATTAGGAGCTTGCTCTTTGGTGGGCTCATGGAATACCTAAAATGCCAAGTCCCATGTCTCACTTGTATTAAAATCCATATCAGCTTCTGCTTTGCTTGCTTTAAATGTCCTAATAAGATTTAACTTTGTTTGTATGCTTAATTTCCTTTTATTTACAAGAGCTATTAAATTCTTCTAAAACTCCATATTTTTGCTTTTTTATTTTTTTATGTGATACTTTATAAATATTCTGTGTGAGAATCTGCACACGTAGTGAACTTGTCTTGTTGGCTTTCCTGTGAATTCTCAATAGTGAAGAAAAAAAAATTTTAAACATAGTTGTGTACAACAAGTCAAATATGGAGAGATTTGGGCACACGGTCACAAGTCAGTTATGAACAAAGATGGCAAGGGAATGGAAGTTTCTGAACGCGCGAGTCAGGTAGGGCAGGGAATGTGGGCCGGATCTTACAGGTGGGACTGTATAATACAACAGAATTTAATATTATTAAATAATTGATTAAAAATTTTATTAAATAATTGAATATTAAAAAGTTTAATTAAATATTTATTTGAATAATAAGATATTTAATTAATTATTTGATGAGTGGTAAAATTTGATACAAACATAAGATAGTAATATAAATGTCATAAAATATTTAATTTTATTTAAATATAATTAAACAAACATAAGAAAAAAAGAATATTTAGAATATATAGTTTATTAAATATTTAAATTAATTTTTTAATATATAAATATAATTTATTAAATATTTAAATAATTAATTTAATATAAATAATTTTTAAAATTATTATAATATAAATATTTTATTAATTTTAAATTAAGAGATATTATAAATAATCTAATATAATTTTATGTGGTGTTTTATTAACACAATATTATCTAATATTTAATAATATAATAATAAATTAAAATTTTATTTAATTTTATATAATATTATTTAATATAATATTATCTAATATAATTATAATTATACTATTCTATACAGCGTATCAAATTTATCCTATATACAGACCTCGTGTCTCAACCATTGAAATGCATCCAAAAGGGGAGATCAACCAACTTAAAAAAGGAAATATAGAAAAAGCAATCTACTCTGTTTCTCCGTCGTATTAATTATTGATTCTTGTCTATTCTAAAAATGTGAGACTCCATGTTTTACTCTCTCTCTCTCTCTCTCCTCTCTCTCACATACTCAACTCTTTCGCTCTTCCTTTTCTCTAACTCAGCAACTTTCTCCTCATTTTTGTTCATAGTATCTTCCCTTTCTTCTCTAGATTATTCTATCCTCTCATGAATCATTTTTATCTATATCTAAATTTGTGCAAGAGACAATTTCCTAGTTTCTTTCTCTCTCTTGATGCAGTGTTTTATGTAACTATCATTTTCTAGCTTAATCCAATGACTATTAATGTTAAGCCACAAAGTATGTTGGCAAGGAGAATATATATATTAACGATTAGAGGTTTTACACAAGCACAAAGAATTGAGCTTTAAGGTACTGTTGTGATTTGGCAAGTGATATTTGCAGTCAAATTAAAAGAGGGCTGGAAAAGTGGTGGCAAGCAACGGATAAAATCTAGAAGCATGTACCATTATAGTACATAAAAGCATAGAAAGCACCAGTAAGATTAGAAAGAGAAGGTAATGAGAAAATGATGAAGGAAGAATATAGGTACAATAGGCATTACAAATATGGATGAAGGAGAAAACAAAGTGGAGAGATAAAATGGGATATAAATGCTAGGTGAGAGACAAACATGGGATAAGAAGAGCGAGAGTAATAATTAATAGAGAAAGAAAGAGAAAATACAGAACAAAGAGGAGACATATAATGGGATACAAATGCTAGCTGAGAGACAAACATGAGATAAGAAAAGTAAGAGTAATAATTAATAGAGAAAGGAAGAGAAAATATAGAACAAAGAGGAGAGATATAATGGGATATAAATGCTAGGCAAGAGACAAAAATGAGTTGAAAAGTGAGAGTAATAATTAATGGAATAATGACACACGCCTCCTCTATCTTTTCGCTTAATATCGTAGAGATGGAACTTTTAGATTTTTTTCTAAAAAGAGTCCCTATATTTTAAAAAACACGTCGTAGACATCCCTTCTGTTATATCTGTCGTTAAATGATATCATCTTTCCATCCATTTATATTTCAATGACTGAAATACCCTTATCCACATTTAAAAAAGAACATTTGAATAATATAAATAAACAATGATATCATAAATTACGATTTTATCCCTAAAAAGCTAAATAAAAAATGGTTTTACCCTTGTCATTCATCTGTTGCAGGTTTTGAACAGCGTATAATGACTTGCTGTGGGTATGGAGGTTCACCATTGAACTATGACAGTCGGATTGCTCGTGGTTAGGCAAAAGTAATAAACAATACCAAAGTCACAGGCAAAGCATGCAATGACAGTGAAAAGTTTGTTAATTGGAATGGAATTCACTATACAAAAGCAACAAATCGGTTTATTTCATCACATATACTCATGGAAAATATTCTTATCCATCTTTCCCTGATAAAAAGCCATTACTTAACAGAAAGTTCTGAAGAAATGTTATGGCTACCTCTACCAATTTCATTAATCTTATTGTTTTTTTTTAACTTTATCTACCAACCTCAAGCAGTACTTGCCAATCAATAATCAATTTAAGTTTTAAAAAACTAGTTTACTTTGTGATTGGAAACCTATAATCGCATATTACATTCATTATTTGTTTGTTCTCTCAACATAACATCATATTGATGTACCCTTTTCTGCAATACTTGAAAAACTTAGTTATTTGTGTAGTTATATGGATTTAAAGCAATTGAACACCATCGACCTAATCTGCAATTTATATGCACTTTTGCAACTGAAACTTAATATTGTTTTATGTATTTGCCAAAAATTTTGGTAAGTCAGAAAATCTTATCAGCTCTTGTAGCATAGACAACACAACTCTAAAATTTGGGATCCAATTTTATACATGTTGCTTTTTAAGAAAAGCTGGAAAATGAGGATCCCAAGAGTTCAGCATTGAGCTATCATAAGGTCTTGGAATACTTCCAACAAAATGGCAGTATGTACTCAAACTCAGAAATAAATATTCTATTACACAAGTTATAGCTCAAACCAAAAATCTGTACTTATCCTGTGATTGCAAGGTTCTCGATCAACAAATTATAATGCAATCATTTGCAGTCATTTGTAGAACTGTGTTATACAACTTCTTTCTTAAGAATGTAACTTAAAAGATCTGAAAACTAGAAATTTTCATTTACATCTTGGAGACATATGTTGTGTCACTACCATCATGAGAGTTGCAAGTGGAAGATGACTCATGAAGCTTTAAGAGATGACCATGTCGATTTGAGGTAGCCTATAAATAGATAAAGCTAAACTGATAAGAAGCAAGCAAGTTAAAGGGAGTGCAAGCAACGTCGGCAGCCATGCAAAGAGTGAGTGGCTTAGAGTATGTCTATGTGTGGGAAGAGAGTGTTACTGAGGTAGTGAGTGAGTGTAGTTTTGCTTAAGTTGTAAAAGTCAAAAGGTGTGTGCTATTTATTATATTATGTGTGAGTGCATGAGTTTAGGTGAGACATGCAATAAGAATGTCTTGTAAGAGTTGCTAAGGTGTGTCTTGCGTATACACAAATGTTCAGTATAAGCATGGTCTTGCATGAGTTTACAAGGGTTTTGTAGTTAAGAGTAAATTAGTCTAAGGTGTATCTATCTTATACACAAGTGTTGTGCATGAGCTTGGTCTTTGTTGGTTGTGTTATATTACTTGGATAGTGTTCGAGTATGTTTGCAATTTAAGTTAATGTTTCCATCAGTTCTCATGTCCAATCTTCTACAACATAAGCATAGTATTATGCCATTGGAACAACAAAAGCAATCACTAATAGGCCACCAACCACAAGACTGAATTGTCCCCGTTTTTCGTTTGTCTCTTCCCTGGTTTTGAAGTTGGATTCTCGTTTATTATCCTTAATCTTAGGGCCCCCAGGATCTAGAAGTCCATCAATGGAAACTACTATCCTCTTGGTAGTGTTATAAACTACTTCATTGTATTTTTCTTCTATGGCCAAAACTGAAAATATGAACAAAAGAAACTAATTATCAACAGTGCGATATATTAACATAATCATAGAGGAATCTATCCATTGGCATGTGCTTGCATGCCTTTGAAGCAGTATAAGAAAGACCACTAACCTAATTTGCACAGAAATGACATAGATTCAAATCCTTGTTATAGACGCAAAGCTTATTCTACATATCTATAACACAGCTTTATCTTATCACTAAAATAACAAGCAATCTCTCTTTGAACTGTCACATCTTCCATGCAATCTGGACAAGCTACAAGCATTTCATTTACTCCATGAACTCTTCCTTTGCTAGTTGCAGAATGAAAAGGAGTATTTTTTTGTGGTCCTTGCAGCTGACAAAGTTTGTGGCCAACTTTTAGTAGCTCCCTTACAATCTCAGAGTGCCCATTACTCACGCCATGTGCATAAGGCTACATCCTTCGTGATCAACTGCTTTAGCAAAATTTGGTTTTTAGCCTAATGATCTCCTTTACAAAATCAATGTGGCCGTAAGCAGAAGCTATATGTATGGGATTTCTTGCTGAAGCTAGTGTAACAGTACAGAGTAGTAAAGGATTTTCCACCAAAAGCTGGTATAAGTTCTTGACATTTCCCGTCAAAGCTGCCTCAAAGAGTCTTATATCTATAGTGGTTGCAAATGCCATAATTGTGTCTCTTAGTTTGTTTCTCTTAGACTTTTATGTTTAAAAGACTGACATACCCTTATTTATGTAAAAATAACGGTAGATGTAAAAATAACTTATTTATGTAAAAATAACGGTAGATGTAACAGAAGGGATGTCTATGACGCGTTTTTTAAAATATAGGGACTCTTTTTAGAAAAAAATCTAAAAATGCCATCTCTATGACATTAATCGAAAAGATAGGGGAGGCGTGTGTCATTAACCCAATAATTAATAGAAGAAGAAAGAGAAAATGTAGATTGCCTTCTCTATACTTCCTTTTTAAGGTTTGAGTAAATCTCAGCCGTTGGAAATGTTTCAATGGTTGAGAAAAAGGTCCGCGTATAATGTTAAATACACACACACACATATATATATATATATCATGGGAAATATGGTGGGTTTGTTATTATTTTTGGAAAAACATATAGACATGGAGTTCCTATATTTGACTAAACTATGGTTTTTATAGTAATTATCCCATTTCAATAAAAAATATTTTTGTTGATAATTTATTAGATATTTATTTCTCTGTTTAGCCCTCTACTTATCTTATTTTTCCTACTCATGTCGAATTATTCAAACTCAAGAACTTCAATTAATGTAAATATCTTTAACTTTGACTACAAACGAATGATCTTTTTATTAATATAAAATTTTTAACATAATATTAGACACAAATTTTTATATATCTACATAAACAAATCCATTAATGGAAAAACTTACTACATTGGCCTTATTTGTCAAACCTAAACCCTTCTTATAATATAAAAAGTATGTGCTCCTTTTTAAAGAAAGCTCTCTGTCACGCCCCGCGTGACATGAGAACGATTTCATGCGAAGTTTGCTCGGAAGAACACCAAAAGATGGGATTTTGAGGCAAATGTTATGGTGATTTGGGATCCTTATGTCAAGAGGATTCCAATGGCGTGAAGAATAGACGTGGTGTTCCAGAAGCTTCTAGAAGGTTTCCCAATGTTCCGGGATATTCCGGAAATATCTGGAAGAATGCGGAAACCATGAGATGCATGCAGAAGGCTCTAAAAGACTCTAGAAGACTCTAGAAGATTGCGGAAGAGCGCGGAAGACTACGGAAGGTTCTAGAAGTTTGCAAGGCCTAGCCTATTCTAGAATTCTCTAGCCAAGCCAAGGTGCTAGATCCTCCATTACAAATATCCAAGATATTTTTAGGATGCCCCGTGTAAATATCTAGATACTTTTGTAGAAAGATCTAGATAGTGAATTAGAATCCTTGGATGCATTAAATCCTAGCCGTTCATTGAGGAGGTGGTTTACTATAAATACTCCTTCAAGGTTCATTTGTAAGGCATCCAAGCCAATCCAAGCACATCCAAGCAAAGTTGTAATCAAGCCATTGTAAAAGAGTTCTTGTGTAATAAAAGCCTTCTTACTTAGCAACACTTGTCTCAATCCTCCATCACTTCTCTTCTTGTTTAAAAGCTCTTCAGCTCAACGGTCCTATCTTCTCATTGAGCAAGGAGACAAACAACTAGGCTTATTTAGTAACTTTTGGGTTCAAGTTGTCTAAGTGTTGCACGAGTGTGCTGCGCAAACTCTACAAGCTCGTGACATCTCTCTCTCTCAGCGTATGTGGTATATCCGCATATTAGGTTATTAATTAGCAATCGATTTGACCTGTACCTCGACTTCGTGGGATGAGCAGTGGTGCTGAGATTGACTTGGTTGTAGGGAGTCTTGATTTCTTCATTTACTAAAAAAATTAAAAATCATACATTTTATTATTTGATGAGAGCATTATAAATATTCAAAATATGCGACAAAGGGGATTAGATTAATTAAAAGAAACAGAATTCAGGCTATGCGTAATTATTAATGATAATTAAATATGGCTAGTCTAGTTTTTAGTGTCAAATTAACGATAATTATGATTATGGATTAAATCAAACAGTTATGATGAAAGGCTGGCATTTGATCACCGGATCTTGATGTATTTAAAAGTTTCAAAAACAAGTTCTTGTAATTTAACTATTATCCTTATTAAATAGCCAGAGTACAAATTTATTCAAATAATTTATCAAAGTAGTTCTAATATTTTGTCATTTGGACATTACATAAACCCAAAACACATAATTATATATCATTTTTAAAACAACTTTTAAAATATAATTTTTATTAAACACCTTATAACTTATTCTATAAAATGATTATTTTTGCATTAAAATAAAAATTGATTATGTTGTAATTAAAATTGATTATTTTCTAAATCACAACAATCACAAAGTAAACTCAAAAGCTTTTCATTTTTGCTTATGTTTATAAATTTTAGATGCGCTGATTCCATATAATAATGCATATGGGTGATGAAATTAAGTAATTAACTGAATTGTTAGAGGATGAAAATTGACAAATTTAAACATGTTTCTATTAAATTGATTAAATACTGTTGTTAATTATATTTGTGAAGATTTTGTTGGATTAAATCCCACATTGTTAGTAATAAGGATTCTTTAATAGTTTAAATATTGCATAAGCTACTCTACATTGAAGAATGATATTAACAATTAAAATACTGATATTCTTCCCATATTATTTGGGATGCATGACAATTTAATTTTATATTATGTTATTTGAGGTGCATAATTTTCTAAAAATTAGTCCCTTCTCAAGATAAAGAAAATCTTTGACATAAGAATGGGTTTCAAGAGAAAAGACAAATTATTAAATGATCCAAATTAAAAAATTCCATATCCATAAAATTGGATCCCACCAAACTATTGCATTACCAAATAAAAAGGAGAATGAGGACAACTAGATCGATGAGACCAAACTATAAAAATGAGAATATAAAAATGAGATCAATGAGACTAGATCGGAATAACAATATAAAAATGAAAGTTAAATCAAAGTGAACTGATTTTGAATTACCAAATAAATATGAGAATGAGGACAACTAGATCGATGAGACCGAACTATAAAAACGAGAATGAGAATATAAAAATGAGATCAATAAGATCGGATTAGAATGAGAATATAAAAATGAAACTGAATCCAAGTGAACTAACGAGAATATAAAGACCAACATTAAATGAAAATGGGTGAGTCCCATTGGCTGTCATGCCATCCTATAAAAGCACTAAAAGGACTAAATCTTTCTCTTCTCATCTCTCTTTCACTGTAATCTAGCCTGTTGAGGCGTTTCCTCTCTCACTCTTCTCAAACCTTAATGTTGAGGTAGAACTAATTATTAACTAAAAAAAGTTCTCTTACTTAAATCTTAATGCATGTGTTTTTGCTGGTTGTGTGTTGCAGAGCTACTCCTGCTTTTATTATTCTTATATATATATATATATATATATATATATATATATATATATAT